>CM074721.1:254498358-254605858 GCA_037306005.1 Rhinophrynus dorsalis
AAGGCTCTCGACTGGCAACACGGACCCTAGAACGCTAGGAGTCCCAAGGCTCTCAATTGGCTACTCGGACCCTAGAACGTTAGGGTTAATCGGAGGTTCAATAGCGGAGGCTGGCTGCAAGGACCCCAGTGGTCAAGAGCACAGGGAGGCCCAAGACGCCGCTACTGGTAGCAGAGACCCTAAAGCGCTAGGGGTGAAAAGGAGGCAGCAGAACATGGAAGGCCACTAGGGTCCAGGTACGGGGTACCAAGGCAGTACCCCACCCTACAGCTGGCTCTTTAACCCAAAGGCTACAGCAGATGAGAAGCCTGGAGAGAAGTGACCCGGGCCTAGGGATACCTAGGTACCGCAAGGTTCACAGATGGTAAGCTCTCAGAAAACAGCCTGTAACTCCCCACAGGGAGTGAGCCCAGCTAAGGAGTGGTATATGGACACATTAGAATAGTGAGTAACACGGCCGAACTATAGATAGCCCGAGATCCGGTACTCCGTGTGTGCACACCGCCAGAGGCGGTAGATACCAGAATTGAATGGCTGAAGCAACGAGTGCTCAGCCCAACAGTCTGCAGCGTAACAGGTTAGAGCAGCACAGCCAGCCACAACCACTGTGTCTTAGCCAGCACGGTCAGAAACAGATGCTGATACTCAACTAGTCGAGGCAGCAATGTAACAAGTGCACAGCCAGAGCAGTCGGCAATGTATAGTATCGCAGCCAGATCAGTCAGCAACGGAGCGGGTTCTCAGCCAGGATCATTCAGCAACAGAGCAGGTTCCTCAGCCAGGATCAGTCAGCAACGGAGCAGGTTCCTCAGCCAGGATCAGTCCGCAACGGAGCGGGTACTCAACCAGTCCAGTGAGTAACGGAATCGAAGCAAATCAGGAACCCAGGAACATTGTCAGACAGGCCAGGTCATACATGAACAAGCAGAATCAGGAACTAGTGTAAGTACAGGTACACCACGAAAAGGCGCTAGTCTATGGACATGACAGGATATCTATAGGGTTGGCCCTGGGTGGAATCAATTACAATGACCACTAAAAATTGCGGCATTTAAACAAGGAAGTAAGAATGTCGCCGCCCTGCAACCATGAGCACGGGGCACTGTGATAGTCTGGTATTATATCCTGATGTGGTTAACTTTGTATAAAAGGCCAAGAGTTGTGCAATAAAGGACGTTACCTTTTGGAACGTCATCCGTCTCCTGTCCTTCTGTTGCCGAATGGTATCAAGGGTCTCTTTTTGACCCGCATTCAAAGAAGCAGCTCTGAAGATTCACCGGCAAGGCTACCTTCTTGAAGCTGACATCAGGAGGGAGAGACCCGGAACGACGGCTAAGGATAACCCGGTGTCTTTAGCTTCCGTTACAACGACATCCATATTAAGACAGAAAAAGAAACTAAACTCCCTCCTGAAGGTACATCATTTCAAGATGGAGACAGTGGCATCAACAATGAAGCTAATACATCCACAAGCTTACACCAGAACAGACCTGCGAGATGCATACTATCATATCCTTATCAGGGAAGCTCACAGGAAATATCTAAGATTTCACATCTTCGTCCATCATTAACAGCACAGAGTCCTTCCATTTGGACTGGCATCTGCCCCAAGAGTCTTCAAAGTCATGGCAATAGGAAAACTCAGACAGACTTACCAGATCAGGGTCATTCCATATGTAGAGGACATTCTGATCATAGAAACATCATATCAATGATCAGTACACAGCACAAACACTTGCCTAGATCTTCTCCACAGACTAGGCTGGATTGTTAACCTACAAATACGCTTGCTCTCACCCTCCCAAAGCTTAGTATTCCTGGAAACAGAGTTAAACACCAACCTCGGACAAGCAACCCTGTCCCTAGAAAGACAGCACTGCATAATCCACAGAGTCTCTGCATTTCTCATAAAGAAGTTCCATAGTCCAAAACACTTCCAAAGATTACTGAGGCATCTTTCATCCACTTATCAAATCCTACCACGGGCCAAGGTTCACTCACGCCTGACCCAGGAAAATTATCTGAGATATTACAAAAGAACCTTCAATCTGACACACAGGATTCCTGTACGCAGTCCCAGCAGAAAGGAATTGTCTTGGCGGACTCACCTAAAATCTCTCAAAAGGTTGCCCACTAATAGAACCAGATGGCAGATTCTGTACACAGACACCGGAAACACCAGTTGGGGTGGAATCTGGGATCAAAAAACAGTTCAGGGCTGTTGGACGACTCAGGAATCCAGGCTGCACATCAATATGCTAGACCTTCTAGCGGTCTGGAAATCTCTCAGACGCTTCAGCATCAATCTGCAGGGCAGGGCTGTTCTAATAAGATCAGACAATGTATCAGCAGTCCACTACAGTCTAAATCAGGGTGGAACAAGGAGTGCTCAGCTGAACAGCCTCACATTAATAATCCTCTACTGAGCAGAAAGGAATCTACTGCCACTAACAGCAACCTTTCTATCAGGCCATCTGAATGTCCAAGCAGACTTTCTGAGCCAGGAGAGTGGAGTCTAAACAAGGAAGTGTTCCGGTCAGTAACAGTGGCCCTAAGAAGGCTCTTAATAGACCTGATGGCCATGGTTCAGAACAGACAATGTCAGACCTATCTATCCAGGTGGCACAAGCCTCAACCTCTGGCTCAGGGCGCCCATCGGGTTCCATGGACCTTCCATCTGGCATACCTGTTTCCTCCTCTGCTGACAGAGGTAGTATGAAAAATAAGAAGAGACAAGTTAGAGTAATCCTTATAGCCCCAGATTGGCCTCGGAAGCCCTGGTATGCCGATCTCCTTCAGATGTCAGTCATGACTCCCATGACCTTACCATACATTCCAGTTCTGCTGATTCACGGACCTCTCTTTCACCCGGATCCAGCCTTCTTCCATTTCAAGGCCTGGAGGCTGAGCAGGAGTTCTTGAGACTACAGGCGACATCTGATCCGGTCATTGATATGATACTACAAGGTAGGAAACCATCCTCCACGAAGATCTACTATACGGTCTGGTCCATCTTCCATATATGGTACCTCTCACATAATCTGGACCATACCTTAGTTTCAGCCCCAAAGATTCTGGATTTCTTTCAGTCAGGGTTTCAGAAGGTCCTCAAACCTGCATCCCTGTAAGTACAACTGTCTGCAATCTCAGCTGTTCTTCCTACTGCTTTTGCAGACAATTACCCAATTAAAAGACACCTTACATCAATATTAAAATTCAAGCCTGCTGTCTGTGAGACTATCCCACCTTGGGATCTGAAACTCGTGCTCCAACAATTGTCTTCTCATCTATATTTTGAGCTCCTAGAGGATATCTCCTTAAAACAGCTTACTCTAAAAACTGTCTTCCTTACAGCCGTAACCTCCCCTCAGTAGAACCCAACTTTTGCGTAAAACAGACACATTCAGGGCCGGATTTACATCTCAGGAGCCTGTAGGCACAGAAAGCTGAAGCGCCCCCCCCCCCGCCAAAAAAAAAAAAAAAAAAGTTCAAAAAGTTTTGACTGAAATATTTTTATTCAGTCACAAAAAAGACCATAGAAAGGCATTATTCCACCCTTTCTGTATACACCTACTTTGACCACAACTTGAAACACTGAGATTAAGTTTAACCCTTTGAGAGCCAGAGAAGTATACATTTCAAAGTAATACATTGGATACCTTTCTGGCACTCAAAGCGTTAACACCAAGAATAAAGGCCCATATTTATAAAATCAAATTGGAGTTATTCCCAGAGTAAACCAACTATACCATTGGGGATATAATACCATGGGGGATATAATAACATGCCCTAAATTTTCATGCACTTGAATAGAGCTTTTTAACCCCTAGAATACAAGATTGGTCTCCAATGCATTACAAAGCATTTTGGAACCTCTCTAACATCCAATTGGTTAAAAGACCAATTTAACTTATCAGGAATGTTTATTTGTTCCCTGTGGTGCATTTGGATTACTCTAGAATGACTGCAATTTGCTTTTATAAATATGGGCCATAGGATCTGTAAAAGACATTTGCTGTAATTCTAGGACAAACCAACTGCATTATAGGAGGAAATACACCCCAATGATTTAACCCTAGAATGATAGAGGCACAGCATGTGTTGTATAGCTCTCTCCATTTAAATCAAGTGGAATTTTTGGACTTTTTATTTCCCCCATTGTGAAGTTGGTTTGCCCCAGAAATGTACCAGCCAACATGCGTCTATACGCCAGACCCAGGGATTCTGAAGCAGAAAAGGGTAATGTCAATTGGAAACGTGAAGAATAAGGTTAGGTTTCAAAAGGATACCCGCTCTGCCTCTTATACCTCTTGAAAACAGCAGGAAGCCAGAGTGGGTGTCTCATACCCGGCGCAGGCTTACCTCAAGGCCTGGCCAGGGGTTAAATAAACGGTCCGTGCAGGCTTCGGTGGAGGTGCAGCTTCTAGACAGAGTCTGACTGTACAGGCAGAGCCAGAGGAGGCAGCTGAGTAGCTCCTCCGTCTGTGTGTGAAGCGGCTGTGTTGAAGTTGGTGTTCGTCGTGGGCTCGCTCCCTGCAGGCTGCACTGAGCGTGGTAGGAAGCGGGGCAGTTCTGAACTTCCAGCAAGTGAAGTGAGGACAATGACTAATGTAGGGCTGCAACTAACGATTATTTTGATAATCGATTAGTTGGCCGATTATTTTTTCGATTAATCGGATAAAAAAAATGCTAATTTTTCATTATTTAAACTGATTTAATGAACAGTGTTAAAAACAAACAGCAGAATAAAAAACTTAACACATTAACATGTGTCATTGTTATTATTTTACTATGGGGTCTATGCACCTCTTTCTCCCCGCTTGTACTTCTCTCTCTCCCCCTTGTGCCTCTACTTCTCCCCCCTTGTACTTCTCTCCCCCCCTTGTGCCTCTATTTCTCCCCCCTTGTACTTCTCTACCCCCCTTGTGCCTCTCTCCCCCATGTACCTCTTTCTCCCCCATGTACTTCTCTCTCCCCCTTGTGCCTCTTTCACCCCATGTACTTCTCTCTCCCCCTTGTGCCTCTTTCACCCCATGTACTTCTCTCTCCCCCTTGTGCCTCTTTCACCCCCATGTACTTCTCTCTCTCTCCCCCTTGTGCCTCTTTCACCCCCATATACTTCTCTCTCCCCCTTGTGCCTCTTTCACCCCCATATACTTCTCTCTCTCCCCCTTGTGCCTCTTTCACCCCATATACTTCTCTCTCTCCCCCTTGTGCCTCTTTCACCCCCATATACTTCTCTCTTTCTCTCCCCCTTGTGCCTCTCTCCCCCATGTACTTCTCTCTTTCACTCCCCCTTGTGCCTCTCTCCCCCATGTACTTCTCTCTTTCACTCCCCCTTGTGCCTCTCTCCCCCATGTACTTCTCTCTTTCTCTCCCCCTTGTGCCTCTCTCCCCCACGTACTTCTCTCTTTCTCTCCCCCTTGTGCCTCTCTCTCCCCCTTGTGCCTCTCTCTCTCTCTCTCCCCCTTGTGCCTCTCTCCCCCATGTACTTCTCTCTCTCTCCCCCCCTTGTGCCTCTCTCCCCCATGTACTTCTCTCTCTCTCCCCCCCTTGTGCCTCTCTCCCCCATGTACTTCTCTCTCTCTCTCCCCCCCTTGTGCCTCTCTCCCCCATGTACTTCTCTCTCTCTCTCCCCCCCTTGTGCCTCTCTCCCCCATGTACTTCTCTCTCTCTCCCCCCCTTGTGCCTCTCTCCCCCATGTACTTCTCTCTCTCTCCCCCCCTTGTGCCTCTCTCCCCCATGTACTTCTCTCTCTCTCCCCCCCTTGTGCCTCTCTCCCCCATGTACTTCTCTCTCTCTCTCCCCCTTGTGCCTCTCTCCCCCATGTACTTCTCTCTTTCTCTCCCCCTTGTGCCTCTCTCCCCCATGTACTTCTCTCTTTCTCTCCCCCTTGTGCCTCTCTCCCCCATGTACTTCTCTCTTTCTCTCCCCCTTGTGCCTCTCTCCCCCATGTACTTCTCTCTTTCTCTCCCCCTTGTGCCTCTATCTCTCCCCCGTACCTCTTTTTCACTTTCCTGCACTGATGACATCCGGAGCGCAACCACTCCAAACGCGGAGACGCCGCATGGAGCGTGAAGGGGTTTTCTTCCTCTGTCTGGGCGCCAGTTTTAAACTGGCCTCAGAACAGAGGAAGAAAATACCTGCACGCTCCACGCGGCGTCTCCGCGTTTGGAGTGGTTGCGCTCCGGATGTCATCAGTGCAGGAAGACAGCAGTATCCGGCGGCTGTGGGGCTGCTGGGCGGCACAACTAATCCTGTCTTTTCGAGTTCCGTGTCACAGAGTCGGCTGGTGCAGCATCCCGATCCCCCCCCAAGGAAAAGGCTGGTTAATTGTAAAATGAAATAATAAAAAAAAAGTTAAGCACAAAAAATAATGTAAAAAAAAAAAACAGTCCAAAAAAAAAAAGTGTAAAAAAAAAACCCAAAACTATCCCAATGACAGGCGCCCCTCTGTGGGGTGCGCCTGTAGGCAGATGCCTACTCTGCCTTATTATAAATCCGGCCCTGGACACATTATTCATCCACATTTTTGGTAAATTAAAAGGGACTGCAGCCTCCAAACCATCCATTTCGCTTTGGATTCATGACTGCATTAAACTAGCCTATGACTCAGCTAACCTTGATCCTCCTCAAGGAATTAAAGTTCATTCTACCCATGCCATATCAACCTCATGGGCACAGAAAGCCTCAGCATCACCTGAAGAAATTTGCAGAGTTGCTACCTGGTCATCATTCTCTACTTTTATCAAGCATTATAGACTAGACCTTCAGGCATCTGAAGAAGCAAAGTTCAAAAGGAAGGTGCTTGAAGCTGCCATTCTTGTCTGGACATACTGATTCAGCCCTTCCCAAACTTCTGAGGTACTGCTCTGGTAAGTCCCACAGTATGCAGTGGACTGGACACAGAGGAAAAGGTGAAATTTACTCACCGATCTTTGTTTTTCCTCTGTATCCTTTCACTGCAACCATCCCTGAAGGTTATCATTTGGTACTTGTATAGCTTCCATAATACTTAACATATATTATGCATAAATGCTTACCTCAGTATGTCTTTACTATACTATCTCTAACCTATTGTATCTTGCAGCTTGGACAACTGTAACTGCAATGGGACATTTATAAATTTTAGATTGGTCCTACTAGCTGGAACCAATTACCCATGGTATGCTGTGGAAGGACACAGGGGAAAAACAAATGTAAACTATACCTTTTTCTAATAGTGGCAAATAAGAATTTCCAGTTTAACCTATCAAATGCTTTTTGGGCATCCAGGGACAAGATCAGCACTGGGAGTTGTTGGGATTTGGGGTGATGAATAAGATTTATGGTTTGCCTAATACTGTGAGAGGTTTAGTATCCCTGCACAAAAATCCACCTGATCCAGATGAATAATTAGTGGAAGGACTGAGGAGGCTGTTTGCCGAAACAGCTTAATATCTATGTGGATCAGAGAGATGGGTCTGTATGAAAAACAGTTGGTGGAGTCCTTTCTTTTATGGATAAGAACCACTGTGCCTTGTAGCATAGTAGGGGATGAGGCTGTTGCCTACCTTAGAGAGTTAAAGACCACAAGGAGATGAGGTAGGAGGGAAGGGAGGTAGGATTTATAGTATTTATTTGAAAAACCATCTGGGCCTGGAGCTTTGGAAGATTTAAGGTGTTTGACCACTTGGGTAATTTTGAGAGATCTAACTGGAGCATCAAGAGTCTCCCTTTGATCAAAAGGTAGGACTGCTCAAAACAGGGAAGAACCTTGGAAGGAATGGCCTCTGGGACATGTGTGTCCGAGTACAGAGCATTGAAGATATAAGGTGGCGAGAATTTGTTTAGAGTCTTCAGTAATGGTGCCGTCTGTGGAATGGACAGCATGGATATTGTTTAATCCCTGAACTTGACGTAGTTTACATGCCAGTATTCTGTACGCTTTGTTGGAGTACTGGTACAACTCTTGATAGTCCATCACATGGCTCTCTCCATGTTTGAGACAGAGAAGTCAACTTCCCACAAAGCAAGGATATTTTGTGTAGCAATTCAAGCGAAGTAGAACGCTTATGCCTCTGGGAGAGGTCAACTAAGACTGAGAAGAGGGTCTCTATCTTGGCAATTTGTGGCTTTTTTCACCTGGAAGCCAAGCATATTAATTATCCCCTCAGGGTAGCTTTAATTGTCTTCCAGAGGGAGAACGGACTGTCAACAGAGACAGGATTGAGCATGAAGAACTCTATCGATTTGGTAATCTTTACTTCAGTCATGGGTTCTGAGAGCAGAGAGGAATTTACCCTCCCACAACCCAGGTCCTGGAATGGACCCAGACTGGTGAACGAAGAGAGGACCAGGGAATGATCAGTCCAAGGAACAGCAAGAATCTATGAGTACATAAGGTTGTGAAGAATGGCTTGGCTCACAAAGAAGAAGTCTATTCTAAAGTACAGCTGAACTGAATGTGTAGTCGGTTTCTACTGGATGACTCTCTCTCTCCATGTGTGGCCCAGGGAGGAAAACCTAAGATGTGATTTTAAGTGTCTAATGTCCACTGACAAGGAAGGAATTTGTTTCCTGAATAAAAAGAATATTTGCCCTAATCGTACCATATGAATGCTAATTGTCCTTTGAAGGGGGGAGTTAAGGCCATTGCAGTTGTGAGATAGGCATATCAATGTCTTGTTGAGAGAGATGTTAAAATCCATAGTGGTGATGGAGAAGGTACTTAGAACAGTCTGTTAGGCAAATGGAGCTACCTGAAGCAGCACTGTCTCAGTCTAGTTGGCATCTCGGAAGCCGGCCCTGAAAAGGGAGACTGGGGGAAAAAAAGTTGGGGGAGAAGGGGAGGGAAAGAAGGGGAAATAGGTGTAGATACAAAACAGAAGGAAAAGGAAAGCAAAATATGAGTAGGAAACTATATATGAGTCTTGGACAAAAATACACCAGCTAGAGATCCTTCTTCTAGAGAAAAGAGGAGTGAAACTTATTGTATTTAAAGGGATAGTAATACTTAAAATGTAAAAAAAAATATGTTGTAGGGTTTATCCCCCTGAGTAAAACAAGGGTACTCCCACTGCTGAAAGGTGTTTCATTCAAAAGTTATTAATTTTCAAAGTTGAATTTTTTAGGTGAAATATCACAGTGGCCTGAAATTGTACAGTGGCGCTGTTGCTACATGATCCTATGGACAGCTCTGGCCAGTTGACCATAAATCTCCATAGGATGGTGTAGCAACAGCGCCACTGTACAATTTCAGGCCACTGTGAAATCGCACCTAAAAAATTCAACTTTGAAAATTAATAACTTTTGAATGAAACACCTTTCAGCAGTGGGTGTGCCCTTGTTTTACTCAGGGGGATAACCACTACAACATATTTTTTTTTACATTTTAATTATTACTATCCCTTTAACAAAACTCCCAAAGGAAACAGGTACTTAACTTTGAAGGAAAACAATGGTGAGAATGTGTCTAGACCTCGCCCTGTGCGTGGCTTGAGAACTTGATATAGTAATCTAGATTATAATATTGCCATACCTGAGGGCATTGGCATATAGACAGAACGAAGCTCTAGCTAATATTGTCCTCATGCCCAATTGCTAAGGGTATCTATCCTATGTAACATATGAACAATCTAAACCTACAACAAAAACATCACAGCTGAGTAAGGAGGCTGGCAACAATGGAAGGTCCTCATTTCTCATTTGGGAGGAAGCACATTCGGACCTAAGTCGGCTTGTGGAGGCCGATGGGACGCAGAAGTTGTTTCATCTTGAAAGGAGATGTGAAGCTGTTGAAGACAAAGCCTAACGTCAGGTCTTTAGTGGAATAGAGTCTGTTGTTGAAGATAAATGTCAACCAGAATGGAAACCCCCCCAATTATCATGAATTCCTTGTCAACGTAAAGCTTCAATGATTCGTTTTATCTACCTTTGTTTGGACAGTGTACTGGGGGCTATGTCCATGTAAAAATGTTGGTGGATGCCCTGACAGGACGGACAATATCACAAACCTGACACCATTAGGGCTTATTTGGTTTTTTAAAACTGGAGCTTCAGGACAATGTCTGTTGGACTCTCATTGGGTGGCAGCTTTGAACACATTGCCTGGTATACCGACTTGAGGCAAAGCTCTTCCTCCAGGATGTCAGGTAGCATAGTTTGAAACAAGCCTAGGATGAATTCTTCCAGATAGGTAAAGTGTTCAGGGATACCCCTTAACCTGATGTTATTGTGTCACGAACAGTTGTTCAAGTCTTCTAGGTATTCCACCATGACATGGTATTCAGTACCAGGTGAAGTTATTGGGCGCTTCAGATAACTCAGCTTGTCTGTGGTCCAGAGAACATATTTTCTCCCTCAATTTATGAAAATCAGTTTGTAAGCCTCTTACTGCTTCTTTAAGGTCAGACTATAGCTCACATTTCATAGACAGCATGAATTATTTTAGGTCGGATTTCGTAGAAGTCACATATCCCTTGTTGTAAGGGTCTGTCAGAGGAGCTCGAGCTGGGGATGTGTGACGACTAAAAGGAGTGTAATATGTCAGTGCTGCAGAGTCCCTTGGCTAGGGGAAGTTGTGGTGGAGGCTCCTGGGAGGATGTATGCATTCTGTGAAATAAGTCCTCCATGTCATAGGTGGCCTTCCTTTAGGGTCTTTGTTTGCTCATGTTTTATACATGTTATAGATGGCAATAAGTTTGGTGATTGCAAACTGGCAAGGTCTCATGACATATGTTTAAAAGGCCACTGCGGTTAAGATAACGGTGTCCCTGAGAATAATAGGAGATGGATGTAGTTCGTACTACTTGTGGAGAAAAATAAAAACAGGAAAAAGGTAGCATGAAATTAACGTGTAGGGGAGTTATTTAAACGAAGAGGGTGAGCCTGGCTCAGGAGGTACCCCCCTGGGCAGCTGTTGGCTTGTAGAGGTGCACTAGACAGAGCTAAACAATTGTGCCTCGGTGTAGGCCTGCAGTTTGTAATGTGGCTGCATAGTTTGAAGGCTCAAGATTCCCTTTCCCGGTACCTTCAATTAGGGCTTAGCTGCCCAGACCCTTTTGATGCTCAAGCTGCACTGCAGGAACATGCCGCTGGGGTGAAAATTTGGACAGGACTAGGCAGTGGGGTGAACCACTGCAGTAACATTCCCTCTTGGGAGGTGATTTGTACAAACCTAGACGAAGCCCCCCCCTGCCCAAATCACTGCTGGAACATGCCCACTCTCTTCTTCTTCTCTCTCCCATCCTCCTAGTAAACGCTCACAATGCTCTGCTGTCCTCTCTCACCCTCCCTTTAGCCACTCATACTCACCTCTCTCACCCTCCCTTTCACTGCCCCTGATGTTCTCTTCCTCCCTTTCATCCCTCCTGCAATCCTCTCTCTCAACTGTGCCTTTTATGTCACCATTGCTTGGACAAGTTGCTCAAGCCACCCAAAACTTCACATTTACATTCTATTTCAAAAGCCTCTTCCTGACCACCTTCCTGTCTGGTGTTCACATCTCATGTCCCCTACCTTGCACCTGTGTTCACAAACTTTCTGAACACTACACACATCAACATCTTTCACACAAATCTCTAAAAAAAAAAACAAAACCAAACACAAAAAACACTATACCCAATCCACGTTTTCACACATTTATAACACTGACAACGCTGTGCTTCTTTTTCTAGTACATCTGGTTATCGTTAAGGACCAAATTTGCCATTTTCCCTTCAGCCACCAACATAACACCAAACCACCCCCGTTCCCTTGAAAAACACACAGACAGCAGAAATAGAGTGGCAAATTGGGAGGTCACAGCATTTACTAATTGGGATTTTTATCTATATAAAGGGAACAAAGGAGTTCCCTCCCACAAAACACAGTGCAACCACCCTGCTTACTTGCCTACAAGTAAGCATTTTCAAACTTAAATTCCAGTCCATTTTTTCCCGCTCTACCTGTACCCTAATCCACCTGACTACCCCAGGGATGGGGAGAGCCAGCCTCTTCCTTTGTTGCCCAGGGCTCTCTCTCCCCTCCACCGAAACAAAGCACCGGGGGGGGGGGGGGGTGCCAGGCTCCCTTGCCCTATTGGCACCCACTGCCATTTTATATACATATATTACACAGGTGCACTAAAATAAACTTATTAAAAGCTTCCTTCACCACAGAACTTACAACCAGACCATCCGTGAGTGTCCTTTTATCTCTGCTACTACACAATTGATAGAGCAGTGCAAGTGCTATGAAACACAGTGTGATTTTAATTTTTTTTATAGTATACATACTTAATAAACATATGCTTTATCAGAGGAACAGCTATTTTTCTACACAGGACCCACACTTCAAAAGACATAGGCTGATTATCTCTATATGCCTACTTGTGAACTTGCGAGTGAATGTATGTGACCTCCAACCATGTCTACATCTAATTCAGCTTTGTATTTTTACACTAATACCTACTACATTGAATAATAGGTACTATGAGCGCCTTCTTGCTTTTTCTTTTCGTGAGTGTTTATCAAGGCGATGGACGCGTCTGAAATTGTTGCTGGATCAGGCCCCCCCACCTAACCTCCTCGCAGAATTATTTATATTCTCGCTCCACTAAACATCGGGGGGTTACAACCCTTATGAATAAACGGCAATTTGGTAGATTGTTAATGGTGTTGTTAGTTTGCTTCGGAACTGCACCATTTCCTCTTAGTACACTTACCTTATTGTGAACGGCAGAGGCCTTCTGTAAATACCTTGGAATACCATTTATTTTTTTTTATCTTTCTCTTACTATACACAATCCAAATTGAGACAGATCAGCCGATTCAAAGCTTGGAACAATTTATTTGTAGTTATTGCAACATTCATTATAACTGCATGAATTCACACACACAGACACACATATATATATATATATTTCAAGACCATTTCAGTGAATCTACATTGTTTCCAGCCCTTGCCTACAATTCTCACCCTCCTGGGAATTGGCTCTGCGGGTGTTTTGAGACATTGGTCCCACAAAGCCAGTCGCCGATCAGTGACAGATCGTGGAGGGTCTTCCAGTTATACTGAAACAGCGTGGGATCTCACATCACATTTTAGTTAGTGCGCCAATTGTGGGTTTATATGATGTATGGAGTGGGGATTTCTGGGCAACTGAAGCCTCCCTCTCAGATTTCCTTTGTTTAAATTACATAATTTACTTAGTGGTTCCCAACAGCGGTGTTGTGACACATATATGTGTCATGGCACAAAGATTATTGTATAACATAGATTGCAAATGAATGAATGGATGTATTCATTTTATTTTCCTACACGTCTCAGAAATTAAATGTACTTGCTATACGTCACAATTAGAAAAAAAAACCCTCAGTCATCCTTTCCCCCCATTGTCTGCTCCTCTCCATCCACTGACGATGACTTCTTGGCACTTCTGATATCTACAGCTTTTCATAGATCCCCCTTGTGAACCTGCTTTCATTCACTACAGCCTTCTCTATACCTGGTACTCTTCCCTTTGCTCCACGCACTATTTCTTACCACATCTCTGTCCACTTACACATTTCATATCCTCTACGTCTTGGGCATTACCAGCTCATCCGTTAACCCTCGGTCTATCTCTACTGCTTGTGTTTTCTCCCTCTCCTAGTAGTCGCTCTCTGACAATCACTATGTATCTCCCCCGCAGTCAGATGATGTGAAGCCGCCTCGGTCTCTCTTGGTGTCCTGGCTCAGGGCTGTATGTGATTGGCCGCGTAGGGTCACGTGTCACAGCGGCGGACAGCTGGCTGCGGCTGATCGCGGTCGGTGCAGCCGCCAGCTCCCGCCTCACAATCCGGGCCAGCTTAGGTTGGCCTCTGCTCCGTGTTCTTCGGCGCAGTATGGGAGACAAGAAAAGTCCGACTAGGTGAGAAGAGTAAAGGGATGGAGAGAAGCAGGGAGTGCCAGGAGGGCTGCCCACGGGGCGTGGAACAGTGCGGGGAGTGGGCAGCTTGTCCCCGCCTCACCATGCAGGAAACGCCGAGGCTGGGGGCCATGGAAGCAGGCCGTCTTGTCTACATGTGTGTCTAAGCTTCTTACTGTTCTCCACACAGGCCGAAGCGGCAGCCGAAACCGTCATCCGACGAGGGTTATTGGGACTGCAGTGTGTGCACCTTCAAGAACAGCGCCGAGGCCTTCAAGTGCCTGATGTGTGATGTGCGCAAGGGAACCTCCACCCGGTGAGACACAATAACATAGTACATACAATAATTCATACATCATGTGTAATGGAGGAACCTTCACTCGCTGACACACAATAACAGAACACCCACGCATAACTCCCACAATAACAAATCGTTTGTGATTGTCGGGAGCTTCCACCTAGTAAACAATAACACATCAAATGCTGGAGGAGTACAACTGAATCTTCATCTGGTGTGACACAAAAACACAACAGACGTACCAACAAAACATCAAGTGTCTGCAGTTAGCAGGGATGAGAAACACAATAACGTAAGTCCCATAATAACATATCAAGTGTGTTATCTGCTACAGAAGCGTCACCTGTTCAGACGGTTAATAATAACACACACTATAACGCAGAGTAACATTAACCCGTTGAGTTCCAGAGTGGTACGCAACGCATTGCTCTGTTGCGTACCACTCTGGCACTCAAATAGTTAAAGTCAGTGACACAATCAAACAATAAGATGACATATATATATATATATATATATATATATTAACATCAGGTGCCTGATATGTTATCTGCAAAGGAACTTTAACCCTGTTAAACCCACTATAACTTGCCATCAAGTTTTTACTGTGTAACCTGCTAAAAGGAACTCTCATCCTGTAACACAGCAGATGAATTATAACAGAACTCTGGATCACAGAAACAGTTTTGCTGTATATATCAACTATATGAGAATCTATATGAAAAATCCTTGCAGGAGAAAGGAGTAACAATATACAATAGACTAGTAAATATGGTACCTTTATTAGCTAAGTTGCTCATGATACAACCTTACAAGACACCAGGTCTCTTCTTCAGGCATAAAAACAATGAAGTCTGAATACACAATACTTGGCACATGTACATTATTTTAAATGTTACAGGCAAAAAATATTCTCATCAGTATTGTCAATAATTTATTTCCTAGGATCCAGTAAAGTCTCTTTGTAGTTGGTTAAATTATACTAGCAAGTTTTGTTACCTTTTTGATTCTCTAGCGAATTTCAGCCCTTAGTAAAAGAAAGCTAAGTCTGAAGAAGGTACGGGTTAATCCTTCGAGCACAAGAGTGGTCTAATGAGTTGTGCAGCCCCCTGGCATACAAAGGGCCCAAAATTTGTTTGTGTGGATTAATGTGACATACATTACTTGTCATGGTTTGGGCCACAGTTTAGAATGTTGAACTTGGTTATCTATTTATGCTCACAAACATTTCTCTGTCTTAAAATTTCCATCAGAACAGTCACCTTGAGATCTTTAATGCTGTGATTAGTTTTGCAAAAATGTTGACCCACTGTTGTCTCCCTTGTTCACACTGGACCTATGAGAATTCATTTTCTTAGGATTTGTCCTGCCTAACCTACACATGGTTGTGTCTGGGACATTTCACATTTATGATGAGGTAGAAAACATTAGATGAGCCACAGGAGAATTTGCCCTTGGTATTGTGGTTTTTGTGGGGATGTGATGTGGGCAACTTATGTGGTACAAATGTCTGCTCAGGTTCCGTGTGTGTGTCCGTGTGTGTGTGTCCGTGTGTGTGTGTCCGTGTGTGTGTGTCCGTGTGTGTGTGTCCGTGTGTGTGTGTCCGTGTGTGTGTGTCCGTGTGTGTGTGTCCGTGTGTGTGTGTGATGTCCTAAAATAGGACTATATGTGGATTAGACAGTGCTAGCCCTGAGAAAATGGATGAATCCCCATAGGTCCAGTCTGAACCAATTTTAACACTCCGACATGTGGCCTAAAAGTGATAAGGAAATTATGTAACACTTGTATTTGTGACATGGCTTTGCCAGGAGGTTAATCAGTTGTTCTCGTTTTGTTTGTGTGTGTGTGTGTGTATGTGGGATTCAGCAGGGATATCTATAGAGGCCATGCAGGGGAGAAACATGGCTCCCCAAATTCCATCCTACCTGAACTACTGGGTAGGTGTGGGAGGGATTGGGAAAGCCTTTCAAGTCAGTGTGGGCCTACTCCTGCTCTGTAGTTTGGGTAAGAAGTAAGCTGCCTCCCCTTCGTTTTGTCACTTGCTCCTCCTTCCCCCAAATAACATTCTTCAATGAGGCAAAGGGGAGGAGGAGAAGGTGAAAAGGTGGTGGGAGGGAATAAAATGAAGAGGCAAAATAAGAAAGGTTGAACTTCTCCATCTTCCAGTGGGCTCTGCTACCATTGTTTAATTCCATTTTACTGTCTACACACTACCTCTGGTTTTACCTGTGGGCTTTGAATGAGAATCGGTGAGTAGCATGTTAGTATTCCTTCCTGGGAACTCAACAAAGACAATCAAAATCTCATAATAGGCAGATCTCTACAGGGGCACAAAAGTTTTGCATACCAGGCAATAGAGAGAGAATTATTTAAGGAAGGACGGAGATCCACAGCATTAACTGTGGAAGATAATGCAATAGCAGTACAGGTAGACTGTAAATGGAAATTAATAGTTAAATAAAAATGTTCATGTGCTAAGGAGTTTCACTATACAAGATATCCAGTAGTTTTTTTTTTTTTTTTGTCCTTGCAAGGAGAAGTAGTGGTGAAGATAGGAGGCAAAATGTAGACTTATAAGAGTGGTATGTGATTACCCCTCCTCTTCATGGTGAAGCGGATGGGCCTGCCCCTTCTCAGTGGAAAAAGTCGAAGTTGATTAAGTGAAGGGCAGGCAATAAGGCAAAGGCCTTCTGAGCCAAACGCCATTTATTAACATAGTAAATTAGGTTGAAAAAAGACACAAGTCCATCAAGTTCAACCTTCGCCTCATACCTCAGTAACTGAGAATTTTATAGCTTTCCTGCTACCAATTAAATTAGTCTTTATCAGACCTTCCTGATCAGCCTACTGATAAACAGTATAACTCTGTATGTTCCCTTTTGAAAGAAATGTATCTAATCTTCTCTTAAATGTATCCATTGTATCTGCCATAACTACCTCCCTGGGCAATGAATTCCACAATTTAAAAGACCTTACCGTAAAAAAACCCTTCCTCTGCTGAAATTTAAACCTCCTTTCCTCTAATCTCAAGGGGTGTCACCTGATCAGGCCTTGGAATAAATAGCTCACCGCAGAGATCCTTGTATTGACCTCTCATATACTTGTACAATGTGATAAGGTCTCCTCTTAGTCGTCTTTTCTCTAGAGTAAATAAACCAAGTTTGTTTAGTCATTCCTCATATGTCAAGTCCTCCATTCCCTTAATTAATTTTGTTGCTCTCCACTGTACCCTCTCTAGTTCTAGTATATCCTTTTTCAGAACCGGTGCCCAAAATTGCACTGCATACTCAAGGTGAGGTCTTACCAATGATTTGTATAATGGCAAAATAATGTTATAAACTCTTGCTTCAATACCTTTTTTTATGCGAGACAGGACTTTGTTTGCCTTTGCTACTGCTGTTTGACACTGGTCACTGTTTCCAAGTTTGTAGTTGACAAGGATACCCAGGTCTCTTTCTAACAATGAAAAAAGACCTCAGCCCTTAGCCACATCCCATTGGATGTACAAAGAGGAGTTTTGCATAACTCCGCCTTTGTAACACCTGGGGCGTGGCTGATGGCAAACCAGAAACACTTTAGATTTTGTAGACATAGATTATCCCACATGATAAACATATTTTGGGACTTTTGGGTGCCGGGGGGATGTGCAGCGCTTTGCAAGCAATGTGCTGCGCACCCCTCTGGTGCTCGGGGGGTTAACCCATGCAGTTTATAGACTTCGCCATCTCTGGCTAAAGACTAAAATTCTCTGGAGCATCAAAAAGGTAATAAATCTCATAAGTATCATTTTACCATCTACATAGACTCTTCTGGTGCCTAGAGAATTAAAGGAGATGTTTACCCCCTTCACAACTTCTTTGCCTAAATCGTTTCCTTATAAATAATGAAAAGTGTATCCTTTTTTTAACATCCGCTCGTTTGGAGAAATTAAAAGATTAAATGTAGCTCTGTACCTACTTCCGGCAGACCGTGTTGCCCGGATCTGTACCGCAGTCTGAGCTTCTGTCCAGCCTCCTCCAATGACAGAGGCTGTCTCTGTTAGTTGGAGCGCTCTCATTGGCCAGAAATCAATCTCTGCCAATGAGATCTCTCAAGCTTAAAGACAGACTGCCTCCGTCATCGGTGGAGGTTGTATAGATGCTCAGACTGCGGTACAGATCCGGTCAACATGGTCTGCCGGAAGTAGGTACGGAGCTACATTTAATCTTTTAATTTCTGCAAATGAGCGGGTTTAAAAAAAAAAAACCCCAAAAAAACACTTTTCATTATTTATCATTTATAAGGAAACAATTTAGGCAAAGTTGTGAAGGGGGTAAACATCCCCTTTAATTTAAATGTTAAAATAATATAGCATGAGTGTTTAACCCGCTGTGTATTGTGTAAGCCACCTCCCCTCAGATGTGGAATCTGGTCTTGAGACTAGACAGCTCACAGCAAGGGACAATCTTCTTACTTTGATCATAAGGAAAACCCTGCCCCCACTGACAGGTTTTTCCTTATGCGAATTGAAGATTGTCCCTCTCTGTGATCCATCTGGACAGTCTTGCTTCTCTGAGGTGAGCAGTATTACATCAGTAAAAGGGTTGGGAGGGGGATACTTTATTATTTAATTACTCTTGAACTACAACTTGGATAGTACTGAAATAACAGTCTCCATGGCCCAAATACTATGAAGATTAATTGGCGCTGCTTTTATTGTGAAACATTAGTATCTCATTAAATTCCACTGGCAGTAATATTCTTACCAGTTTGGACTATAAATCAATCTCTAGGCTCTAGTAAGGTCTCTCTTAAGTGGGATAGAAAATGCAAACAAATTTAATTACCTTTTTCATACTCCAGTGAATTCTGATATTTAGCCAGATATGGTTAAGTCTTGATATTGTATGGGTTAACCTTCCAAGCAGCAGAAGGGTGCACAATCCATCACTTACAATGAACCGTGCAGCTTCCTGGCATATCTGGCTAAATACTGGAATTCACTGGCGCATGAAAAGGAATATTAATCTTATTTTGTGTTTAAGTCCACTTCAAAGAGACATTACTAGAGCCTATTGAATGATTTAAGGTCCATACTGACAATATTATAGCTAGTAGAATTTAAATGTTAAATAATGTGCATGAGTTTTCAAGTATTGTATTACATATTCAACCTTCATTCCTGTTATGCCTGATAAAGATACCTGGTTGTCTTAGAAACTATCATTTTTACTCTGTCTCCTGCTTTTTCTGTGTCTGACACTGTACCACCCTTTACCAAATAGACCAATAGACAGTGTGCACTGTCCCTCAGCTGCTGATAGTCATTTTTGTACTTTTGAAAGGGATGTAGATGCAGGAGATGGGAATATAATTCTACACATATATATATATATATATATATATATATATATATATATATATATACCTTTGGAGGGATCATATCCTTGCTATGGATGTTCTACCTGCAAATAAATGATTAAAAAAAAACATCCTTTACAGATTTGGTAAAATCATTAAAATCTGATCATATGTTAATTGTAGAACTAGTGGGGTGATTATTATTTGGGCATGACTGTTTTGAATGTACACTATATTTGGAAGATTAAAACGGAACTACCACTCTTAAAAAACCATTGTCCCAAATAATTCCTCATCTGGCGACTAGCAGCTCAGTAGCACTAGTCGCCAGAATTATTACTGCGTTCATGAGAATGAGCCACTACTCTGGGACTAACAGGCAGGAAGGAGCGCAGACATCTTTCCATAGAGAAGTCTGTGCTCCTGTGCTGTCAGTCCCAGCCGGCTCTAGGAGTCATTACTAGGAGCTGTAATTTGCATATTACCTTGTTCTAAAACCAGTTAAAGCGGAACTACCACGTTAAGTAAAGTGGCCCTGCAATACTTAGGCAGATGGCAACTAGCTTATTAATAGTTATTTTACCTCTCAAAAGTAGCCACTTGTAATCCTTAAGCTTCTGAGACTGACGGCCAGGTTAGTGCAGTCTGGGCACCTGCGCCATCAATCCCTTCCGGTGCCGTTTGGGCCAGTTCAATGCATCTGTAGGGAGACCGGGACAGACAGCATGTCTGCGCTGATGCCTGGCTTCCGCTCTCGGAAGCTTATGGACTACTTTACAAGCGGCTACTTTTGAGAGGTAAAATAACTATTATTAAGCTAGTAGCCACCTGCCTAAGTATTGCAGGGCGACTTTACTTAACGTGGTAGTTAACATCAGTTAATTAATTTCAGTGCCCTTGTATTCCGAAAGGTTACTTTCATTTTACTTTGGCCATTAACCAACAATCCTGAACCATTAATTGGAGCCCTGGAAACAGCTGAAATGTTTGATCACTGAGATCATATGTAATGGCTCTTTCAGACTCCGTTCACTCACCTCTGCCCTGTGTCCCATAGCTGAATCAAAATGCAGGAGGGGAGTGTCTTCTGGCCGGTCCATGTTAGCCTCTGTTAATATTGCTTGCAGATGCTCAAGTGGTTCAGACATTCATTGGCGGTTGCTCTGCCAATGGCCATATATCCTGCCAAACAGAGCTTGCTTAAAGCAACTTTACTGCATTGAGGAGGGAACTGAACTGGAAACTGGACTTTTGTTTGCTCTCACAAGGTCCTAGTCATCCATATAAAAGGTATAATAGTCCAGCATGTTACCTTTCACTACAGTAACAGATCTAACGCAGCATCATTATAATGGTGTTGCCCTATAAAGGGGCCTAAGGCTCTTTTAATGGCCTCAGAAATTAATACAGGTGTTTTACAGATGTTAGCATGAATTACGGGGCATTTAAAGGTATAGAAATGTTTCATAATAAAAGCGGCTCCAATTAATCTTCATAGTATTTGGGCCATGGAGAGTATTATTTCAGTGCTGTCATTGTAGTTCAAGAGTAATTGATAAAGTATCCCCCTCCCACCACTTTTACTGATGTAACACAGCTCACCTCAGAGCAGCAAGACTGTCTGGATAGATCTCCGAAAGGAACAGTCTTCAATTAGTATAAGGGAAAAACCTGTCAGGGGGCAGGGTTTTCCTTATGCTCACAGTAAGATTGTCCCTTGCTGTGAGCTGTCTGGTCCCATGACCAGATTCCACATCTGAGGGGAGGTGGCTTACACTCAGTAAAAGGGAAGGGGGACACTTTATACTTCAATTACTCTTGAACTACAGCTCTAACAGTAATGAAATAACACTCTCCATGGCTCAAATACTATGAAGATTAAAGGGATAGTAATACATAATTTTAACACTCATCTTGTAGGTATAAAACAAGATATTAAATGCCCCCAGTTCTATCTCTCAAACCTTTATGGTTTGAGAGATAATGGTACTGAAAGTCTCCCTGCACCCCCTTCCCAATACCCTGTCGTCAGCACTCTAGCTGCCTGCAGGGGAATCCGGTCACTGGACAAAGCGGAGGCTCTTCAGCAGAGCCGAGACACTGTTATTGAAAAAGAAATCCTTCACTGGAAACGTCTTCTAAGGGTTCTTGCAAACAAGCACACTTTGTAGACCATTCCAGTGAAGGATTTCTTCTTCAATAACTCGATGTCTGCTCTGCTGAAGAGCCTCCGCCAGTCCCGGAACCGGATTCCCCTGCAGTCAGCTAGAGCGCTGATGTCAGGGAAAAGGGGAGGGAGGTTTGAGAGATGGGACTAGGGGCATTTAATTTATTTTTTTAATACCTACAATATGAACATTTTGTTAAAATTATGTATTACTATCCCTTTAATTGGAGCTTCTGTTTTTGTGAAACATTACTATCCCTTTTAAATGTAGAGATCCCTAGTTTTCAGGGGTTAGTGTTTTATTAGACCCCTTGCTTTTTTCTCAGTAACTAGTTCCCTAGAATTTTTTTTTATTTTTTTAAAACATCAAACACATTTGTAAATTGTAATCATAGCGACCTTTACACTAGTCTGAGGAGGTAATATGATTATCATTTACAAATTAAGTTTGAGGCCAACACAAAGAGCTCTCTGAGGAACTATTTTCTCAAAGAGCTGACCAAAAAAAAAACAAGTTATCATCCACTAAGAACTTTCATCCCAAATAAAATTTATTTCACTTGATGCCTCTTTTTAAAATATTTCTAAGCTGTTATTTTTGGTTAAAAATTCAATGTTTTTTTGAGTTATATTAACTTAAAAAAACTACCTGGTGACGTAGTTGTGAAGGTCGCTGTGGTACATTCTGTACCAAACTGCTCTCCAGTCCATCCCCTTGCACGTCAGAGCCCACCCACAACCATTACCACGTTTCCTTAGTAATGTTTTCCCTATGAACAACGCTGCAGTCCTTCTTTATAGTGTACACAACTGATCAGTTACTTTAGTAATGTTGAATTCTCTGTATATCCCATGAAATATTATGACACATCCCCTTTATGCCCATTATACTGAAGTCATCCTTCGAGCCGGAAGCGGATGGTGACGTGGGACAATCATCTTTCAGTATACAGGGGGGCAGGGTTTTCTATGTACTGAATGGAGGCAGATTGTGCTTCGTAGCTCTGTCTCTGGTCAAGCAAATTTGAATGCAGGTCTCAGGGGATGTGCCCTGGCATTGGGAAAGGGGGAAAATTCATATTATTTCACGTTATATAGTTAATTCAACATTACTAACGTAACAAATCAGTTTTACGCACTAATAAAGAATGATTGCAGCATTATTCATAGGGAAACATTACTATCCCTTTAAGATGTGGTGCTCTTTCTACATTATGGGCACGTCCGATACATGCAAAGCCTGCCCTGTTGCGAAAGGGTAGGCTTATAATTGAAGAATTACTTTTCCTTGGAGGGAGAGCACTGCCAATAAAGTAACACATCATCAAGATGGCCGAGCTCTCCCACTTGCTACTGGGCAGCAATAAAGGCAAATTTTAACCATGTGGTACAAATAATAACCAATACAGTGTGGTTTTTATGTATAACGGGACAGGGGTTAAAGCAACTAAAGGAAAGCTGCTTTTAACTACAAGGCAGGGGTATTTTTTATTTTTTTTTATTTAATAGGAATGACATTAAGATTGTGGAATTATTTTCACTGGAGGCTTTTGCTTGCAGATACTGCGGATGAAAACCACTTTGTAACATTTGGAGTCAGGAAGGAATTTTTTTTTTTTATTATTTTTTTTTACCCAGCTGGGGCTTAATTGGAAATGGCTTCAATTGTGTTTTCCTTTGAATCAACAGGTGTGATATGACATGGGCTAAACTTTATGGCTGCTGCTCCCTTTTTTTTCTTCCCCTGCAGCCTTATCAACTGTTTCAGATGCATTGTAACACAGCAAGACGTGATGTGCTGAGGAACCTTCTATGGGGGGGTACCCACAATAACACAGACACACAACACCAAGTTTTTAGTGTATCCAAGAAACCTCCACCCAGTGAGAAGCATACTAATACAAACAATGATATGACAAACATCAAGTGCATTATGTGTAATATACTTAACCCCTTAACAACCCTTAATGGTCATAGTACGTCATGGGTCGATCTGAGTTAACGACCCATGACGTACTATGACCGTCATGGAATTCTGGGCTCCCCCCGCGGCTGCACGCCGTTCGGGGAGTCCGGAACAGGAAAAGGCCCCAAAAAAAAAAAAAAATTACAAAAAAAAAAATGCTCTGTGGTCGTTGAGTGACCGTGCCAATCGGCCAGTCGTTAAGGGGTTAAGGAAACTACCCAAGCAGACTCACAATAACTTAACCGATGTAATAAGACCCACACACACATGTGGGTTGCAAGGGAGAGACACTATAACTTAAGACACAATACCACAGCTGATAGAGGAAATAATAGGCACTCCCTCAAGGAGTTATGGATAACTGGCATTCGATTTGCATATTAAAGTGGACCTGTGAGTTTAATACAACTTTTTTTTTTTTTCTCTCTCATCTTGTATCTATAGTAACCATTTGTTTTGACTTTACATAGTATATACAGTTAAATTGTCTAAATTTTACGTATGTCCCTAGCAGTGAGCTCACATGATTTCTTTTTACTGGGAATTTTATGGTTCGTAGACTACCAAAAGCAGGATGTAATATAGTTACCTCCTCTGCAGTATCTGCTGTGTGTACTATTTTCTTTACACTGTAGTTTTTCCTCTAGATTTGCTTTCGTGTTTCTTGACAGTTCTCTGGAAACCGATCAAGGGAGGTTATTATCAGGGCCATAAGAGTAAAGAAAAGAAAAAACAAATATCGATGGGGGCAAAAGTATAGGCAGTTTGACTTCACATAATATGCACTTTCAGAAGTTAAAATAAAGGATTACTATTCCTTTAAAGGGATAATAATGTTTCATAATAAAAGCAGCTCTAATTAATAATCATAGTATTTAGGCCATGGAGAGTGTTATTTCAATACTGTCAGAGTTGTAGTTCAAGAGTAATTCAATGACAAAATATCCCCCTCCCGCCCCTTTTACTGATGTAACATTGTGCAGCCAGAGCAGAAGGGAGGTGCCCAGGTAGATTGCAGAGAGGGAAAATCATTAATTAATATAAGGGAAAAAAAACTAAAAAACATGTCAATGGAGGCAGAGCTTTCATTGTTCTCATAGGAAGAAGATTGTCCCCTGCTGTTATCTGTCTGGTCTATGGGCTGTATTCCACATCTGAGACAAGATGGCTTACACTAGGTAAAAGGGACCCTTATAATTTGGTTGCACAGTTTGTTGGCTTTGTCTGTATCATTCATTGCATCATGTGTTGTTATTATGGCCATCATATGAATGAATTAGCATAACGTGTTTGACTGTGCCATGGATGAATAAAGGTTAACCCCTTAACGATGCATGACATGCCAGGACTGTCACACACGTCCTATACTCAAACACTCGCTCGACCCCACCTGTCTTTCAAATTACCATCCAGTTTCACTCCTCCCCTTTACATCTAAGATCTTGAAACGCCTTATATTCTCTCGCTTAATCTCTTTTCTCAATTCAAACTCTCTTCTTGACCCATTACAGTCAGGTTCCCATTCCAACTATTCCACTGAAACAGCTCTAACAAAAATTACCAATGACCTATACACAGCAAGGGACAAAGGACAATTCTGTATACTAATCCTACTAAATCTGTCTGCTGCTTTTGACACTGTTGACCACGCACTCCTAATGGACACAGTACACACCCTTGGCATCTGTGATACACCTCTAGAATGGATCTCCTCCTATCTCTCTAAACGTACTTTCAGTGTTTCTTTTGCTAACGCTTTTTCATCTCCCCATGACCTCTCAGTAGGTATACCTCCGGGATCAGTCCTGGGACCACTTCTCTTCTCCCTCTACACCCTCTCACTTGGTGACTTCATCTCATCTCTTGGATTTAATTACCATCTGTATGCAGATGACACACTAATCCCTCTGTGTCCCTGACCTCACTCCAGCTGTGCAGTCTCAATGTCTCACAGCCATTTCAGCATGGATAGCCCACCGTCATCATAGTCTTAACATGGCTAAGACAGAGCTGGTTGTGTTCCCTTCTAAAACCCATCCAACAACCCCCTTCTCCATCACAATAGAAAACTCTGCCATACACTCAGTATCCAAAGCACGCTGTCTTGGGCTCATACTTGATACCAAATTAACTTTCTCCCCCCATATCCAGGCTTTCACTAGAACATGCCGCTTCTTCCTAAAAAAAAAAATATTGCAAAAATACGTCCTTTCCTCTGCATGTCAACGGCAAAAACACTATCTCAGGCACTCATTCTCTCTAGACTTGACTACTGCAACTAGAGATGCACCGATACCGATTTTTGAAGACCGAGTACCGATACTTTTTTCAAGTACTCACCGATACCAATTACCGATTTAGTATAGGTACTTGGAAAACTGGCAAATGACCGCAAAAAAAAAGTATAGGTAACTGGTATCTGTGAGTACTTGAAATATATATACACACACACACCACCTCTTGATTCTTCCCTTTTGACTATTTCTCCCCCACTTGATTCCCACCTTTTGCTTCATTCTCCCCCTCTTGAGCCCCCTTCTTTTGCCTTGGCTTTTTCTCTCTGTTTTGATCCCCATTTCTCCCCCTCCTTGATGTTTGATCCTAACCTTTTGCCTCTCTCTCTCTCTCTCTCTCTCTCTCTCTCTCTCTCTCTCTCTCTCTCTCTCTCTCTCTCTCTCTCTCTCTCTCTCTCTCTCTCTCTCTCTCTCTCTCTCTCTCTCTCTCTCTCTCTCTCTCTCTCTCTCCTGATTCCCCCCCCCCCCCTCCTTTTGCTTCTTCTTGGCCTCCATCCTTTTGTCTCCTGATCCTTCCTCCTTTTGCCTCTTTCTCCCTCTTGACCCCACTCTCTGCCTCTTTCAACACCCGCTGCCCCATCTTGCCTGCCTTAGCCTCCTCTGCCGGGTGCTCGCTGTTCTCTCGCGAGCCCCGGCAGAGGTCAGCGTCGGAGCGTTGCCATGGTAACCCGCGGCAACAATCCGACTCTGCAGAAGTGAGAGAGATGACCGGGGAGCATTGTGAGCAGCTCCCCGGGCTCCCTCTCTGCAGCACCAACCCTGACACAGGGTATCGGTGCTGGCATCGGCCGCATTTGCACGAGTACAATTACTCACGCAAATGCTGGTATCGGCACCGATACTAGTATCGGTATTGGTGCAACCCTAACTGCAACGTTCTACTCTCTGGTCTTCCTGCTTCTCATCTATCTCTACTTCAATCTATTATCAATTTAGCCGCAAGAATCACCACATTTGCTCCCAGATACCTTACCTCTCATCTCCTCCTGAAATCCCTCAATTAGCTACCGATAAAGCATTGTATTTCTTACAAGATTCTCCTCCTTTCCTAAAAGTCTCTCTGTTCTTCAGCACCCTCTTACATTTCTGCTCTTAGCTCCTGCTACACCCCTTCCCATCCCCTACGTTCTTCTCAAGGGTTCTTCCTGTCCTCTCCCTACACAACTCGAGCTTTCTCACTGGCTGCCCCTTGACTCTGGAATGCCCTCCCTATCACCATTCGCCAGTCATCCACACTCATCACTTTCAAGCATCTCCTCGAAACCCACCTGCTCAGGGAGGCATCTCAATAGCAATATCCTCTTTTTGCACACAGTCACTCCAGAATCCTTCTGCACTTTTTTCACCACACCTTGTACCTGCACTTATAATCCTCATCCTACTGTCTGTTTGTGGTCATGAATTCTAACTAGATTATAAACTCCTTGGGGCAGGTCCCTTTCCCAGTCTTATTCCCTTGCTGCACTTCCCCCACAAATAATGGAATGATCACACTTAAAGGGATAGTAATGTTTCACAAAAACAGCAGCTCCAATTAATCTTCATAGTATTTGGGCCATGGAGAGTGTTATTGCAATACTGTTGTGGTTCAAGAGTAATTGAAGGATAAAGTTTCCCACCCCTTTTACCCAGTTTAAGCCATATCTTCTCAGATGTGAAATCTGGTTGCTAGACCACACAGATAACAGCAGGGGACAATCTTCTTCCTATGAGAACAATGAAAGCCCTGCCCCCCTTGACAATTTTTTCAGGTTTTTCCCTTATCTTAATTGAAGATTGTCCCTCTCTTCAATCTACCTGGGCACCTCCCTTCTGCTCTGGCTGAGCAGTGTTACCTCAGTAAAAGGGGAGGGAGGGGGATACTTTATCATTGAATTACTCTTGAACTACAACTCTGACAGAATTGAAATAACACTCTCCAAGGTCCAAATACTATGATGATTAATTAGAGCTGCTTTTATTATGAGACATTACTATCCCTTTAAGCTTATTGCTCTTAACCCATTTCTGTATTTTTGTATTACTTCAACTTTTGTTAAGCGCTGTGTACATGTATTGCGCTATATAAATTAATATCGAAGCATGTATGTATGTATATCCAAGTACAATCGAGTCGTCTTCCTACATTTGTATAATCCATAGAAGCAAAACCTAATAAAACGTTGCCGTTTTACCTGTATTCTGTAATAAAGTGTCCCTCCCCGCCCCTTTTACTTACCTCAGCGGCTTCAGCAAGCCGGTAGATTTATTTTCTCTTGCTCTGTGTCCTTCCATGGCAATGTACTGTGGGTTTGGCTCACCCTCCCATCTGGCAGACCAAATTAAAATATATGTATCTGTTTCACCTCCTCCCTTCAGTTAACCATACTGTCTAAGCTGAAAAAGATGACTACTACTTAGCTCTATATACATGTATCACTGGTTTCGGTGCTATTAGAAAGTAGGGATTATACCAGGCCATTTACCTTTATAAAAAAAATAAAAAAAAAAAGTGTTGTGCTGTGGAAGGACACAGAGGAAAACAAAAGATCAGTGAGTAAATTTCACATTTTCTTCTGTGCATTACCAAGGCATTAAATTAATGGGAACGTCTCTGCCCTCCAGCTGGGTAGGACCAATCGATAAGGTTTAAAAAGGTGTCTCCCTCAATTGCTCTGTTTTTTTTTTGGTTCTACCAATTGGATGGACATGTAATGTACTACTGGGCCGCCATGAGAACCGCCATTATTCCCACCCCTACCCCCACTCCGTCTACCTCTACCACGCGCTGGCATAATCGTGCAGCAGTAACTGGCTCCTTCTTTCCTCTGCTAACAGGCGTCTCATTGGCAGCACTGCATGTGTTGTCCTTTTGAGATGCGGTCTCTTCCGGGGGAGGTGCAAGTTGCGTTCCAGTGTGAAACGCATGTCAGCTCCAGCGCGCATGCGGGATGACACGCAGCTTGGTGTATGCTGGGAAGTATTTAAAGGCAGTCAGATAAGTAATGCCTTCCTTTCTATTGTTTGTGGCTGTGCCTTTTTGATACAGGATTAATAGTTGCAGACATGTCAGCCCCAGCCAAGTCCACATACAAAGACAAGAATTCTGAACCCCCTAGCAAAGAAGAGAAATCCACTCCTAAGCTTAAAGGAGCAGTAAACTTTACATGTTTTTTTTCATAAAAAAAAAAAAAAAAAAATAAATTGTAGGGATATTCCTATTGAGTAAAATAAGGGTACTCCCACTGCCGCGAGATTTATATTTCCAGAGTTATTACAGCTTTTTTTTTTTTTTTTTTTTTTTTTTTTTTTTTACATTAATTAGATTTCCTGTTAGTTTCTAATGGAGAGGGAAGTCAGAAAAGACAGAGACGTACAGTTCTCCATAGGATGTGATAGAAACTGCCTGTCACTTCCTGTCAGTTAGAACTATCAGGGAGTAAACACAGTAAATTCACTTCCTGATTATTTAAACTGCTATAAATTTTGAATAAGACATCTGACAGTGATGGGAGTTATATTGCTTTATTCAGCAGGTAATGCTCTATAAAATGTGTTTTCATAAAAAAAAAAAAAAATTACTGCTTCTTTTAAGGTGTGTGCAGGCTGCGACTTTAAACTCCCAGCTTCTACTAATGCCAAACTGTGAGGAGTGTCTCAAAAAGGCAGCTTGTCCTGATATCCCAGGTCAGTTTCAGGACTTCATGTCCTGGATGAAGATCCATCTAACAGGGAGAACCGGCTCAAAAAAGACAACGTAAAGAATTGGGAGAAGGCACCTCCTCCATGATACCAGGAGAGAAATATGACCCAGAATCTCCCTTTGAGGACTAGGGTTCCGAATTGGGATCAGAAGAAGGGGGACTGGTCGAAGACTCTGGGGTCTTTACTCTAGACCGAATTGATCCATTTGTTATACTTTTCCGTAAATCATTGGGCCTATCGGAAACCCATCTAGATATGGACATAATGGACACTGCATTTTTGGGTAAAAAGAAATCAACTCCGATCCTACCCGTCCATCAATCCATCTCTGACATGGTGCTGTCTGAATGGAAAATGGGAGACAGAAAAGCTGCGGTACCTAGAAAGTTCAAAAGAATGTTCCCCTTCAGTGACAAGGATGCGCAACACTGGGCTGCGCCCCCCCAAAGTTGATGCTGCTATAGCCCACTTCGCTAAAAATACCATTCTGTCAATGGAAGACGGAGCTTCATTGAGAGACCTGATGGAAAGGAAGTTAGAGAGTGCTCTTAAGAAGCAATTCTTGGTCTTTGGAGAAAATATGAAGGCAGCCACTGCGATGGCTTGTGTCTCGAGTTATGCCCACCTGGCTAACTGAACTGGATGACAAGATTGAATCTAATGTTTCCAGATCCAAGTTATTAAAGGAAGCCACCATGATCAAAGAAGCCACAAACTATTCATGCAATGCCTTGCTGGATATCATTCGCCTACTGGCCAGGTCCTCAGCCATGTCCATCTCAGTGTGCAGGTCTCTCTGGTTAAAGCCATGGAAAGTGGATGCTACCTCAAAGAACAGGCTCATGTCTCTTCCATTTACAGGATCTTCACTTTTTGGCAACCATCTGGAGGAAATAATCAAAAAGGCTTCTGGAGGCAAAAGCCCATTCCTTCCTCAAGAAAGAAAACGCAGAAGCTCTCCTCTGTTTCAGCCTTCTAGTTATCATAACCAACCATTTCGGGACAATAGAAGACACGACTCGGGTCGTTCGGATGAACACAGAGGAAGATTTTCCAACAGAGTAGACTTCAGACGCAACTACTCCAGGAAGCTTCAGTTCAAACCAGAGACCCAATGAAGGTCAGTGGGCCCCGGGCAGGATCCCAGTAGGGGACAGACTGGGATCCTTTCTCCCGATCTGGAAGACCCAGGTACTTCCAGATGCCTGGGTCTCTCAGATCTTGGACACGGGGTACACTCTGGAGTTTCTGTCAGCCCCTCCAGCTCCAAGATTCCTCAGATCGCGTATACCAACCAACTTTAAGACCAGACAGGCCTTCTTTGCCTCAATCCACAACCTGATAGTTCAAGACATCCTGGAGAAGGTACCTGTCCAGGAGAGAGGTTCACGAGTTTATTCGCCTGTCTTTCTGGTCCCCAAACCCTCCGGTCTCTTCAGAACTATCCTGGACCTCAAAGTCATCAATGTGAGTCTCAAACACAGCCACTTCAAAATGGAATCAGTGGAGTCAGTGATACACTCCCTTTCAACAGAGATGTTCCTAACATCCATTGACCTCAGGGACGCCTACTATCATGTCCCAATTCATCCAGTACACAGGAGATTTCTACACTTACGGTAAATCAAGATCTATCAAGTCTATCATCAGCACCCAGGATTTTTACAAAAATTCTAGCTCTAGCGTTAGCATGCCTGAGAAAAAAGGGAGTCCACATACTGGCATACTTGGACGACCTATTGATTACGACCCTATCATTAGAGAGCTCCAAAATCCAGACACAGGAGGTTCTCCAGTTCTTGCAAAAAATTGGATGGATCATCAATCTAGACAAGTCATCTGTCGGCATCACAAAAAAGATAATCTTTCTGGGTCTTCACATCAATACCAGGACATCCCTGATACAACTATCAAACGACAGAATATCGAAACTTCAGTGGACAACGCAGGTCTTTCTGGAAAAAACACATGCGTGAGAGATTTTCGGGAATTACTAGGCCTAATGTCTTCAACAACCCACATCCTCCCTTGGGCAAAATTACATTGCCGTATCCTCCAAGCAAACTTTTTGACTTTTTGGAAACCTGACCTTTGTAATCCATTTCAAAGAATCCCATTAAGGCAGTTGGCCAAACGTGAGCTCCATTGGTGGCTGAAAACAGACAACCTCCTCAAAGGAAGATCTCTAATAGTTCCAGAATGGCAAGTCATTTACACGGATGCTAGTCTCAGTGGGTGGGGAGCAGTCTGGGGGTCAAGATCAACCCAAGGAAAATTAACCCCAAAAGAACAGTCCATTCATATCAACATTCTGGAAACCAGGGTAATCAGACAAACTCTTCACATCCAGCTTGCAATCTCTAATACATCTGGCAATGGAAGCGTTGAAGCTGGGGTAACTTTAAACCTGCAATCAAAGGGAACAAACAATGTGTCCATCTTATGAATGAACTTAGTTCTGTCTAAATATATCTTTAGATATCTGACTTTACGCTTTCTTTATCGTTAGATGGTTTACGGCAGAAGGAAGGAAGGACGATTTCATGGCTCAGATGAAATTCTGACATCACTTTAGAACAAAAGGATGCTGGAGGTTAAGTACAACCTTATCCTGATGGAACACCATCTGGGGAAGAATACATATTAGAGATTTGTAATTCCCCCTACTAGCAGAGGTACCTGCTTAGAGGAGGATGGTTGTATATTTCAATGAGAGCTCTTCCAATGGTTCAAAGTAGCTGTGGGAACATAGCTGTTGCAGGACTAGATTTAAATCCCACAGGGGAATCCAATCTCTGATAGCAGGCTTTATTTTAGTAATAGCTGAAATATAACCACATATAATTCTGCAAAGGTGTATAGGATAGCTGATAAAGCGGCCAGCTGAACCTTTAGTGAAACAGGTTTTAATCCTTTTTGAAGTCATCTTGAAGAAAGTCTAGGATTTGTTGAGTAGAAATAAGGGACCTGTCCAGATGTTTGTCCATACACCTTTTATAAATGATGGACCAGACTCTCTAATAGATCTTAGATGATGAAGGGCAACTACCCTTATGTCTTAGAGAGCTCTGTTCAGCCCCCAAGCAGTCAGCCTCAAGAAGGCTGGGTCTGGATGTAGCAAAGGCCCCTGTGAAAGCCGGTCCGGGATAAGTGGGAGCTGTATTGGTGATAATATTAACATTCCTTTTTAGGTCTACGTACCCCACCTTTCTTGCAGTCTGGTGCAATAAGGATCACCTGTGACTTTTCCCTTCTGACCGAAGTAATTCAGAAAATCAGAAGAAGTGATAAGCTAGCTGGAACTTCCAAGGGAATCTGAGAGCATGCTGCCCGACTGACGTGGTGGATTTCCAACAGGACAGGAAGCGAGGACACTGCATCTGATGCCATTAGATCTGTTGAAGGGGTTCCAAACACTGAGATTACTTTGAGATAGACCTGTTTGTTTAGGGACCTTTCCCCTGGTTCTATGGTCTGGTGACGGAAAATTTGTCTGAGGTTGCCCGATAAGTGGACTGCTGTCAGGGTCTGCAGGTGTTCCTCTGCCCAGTGAAGAATTTTCAGTGCAACCCTGTTGCGTGCCCAGGCGCCTTGTTCCTCCTTGATGAGATATTGTACTGTCGTGACATTGTCTGGTCGAATCATTACAGACCTGTGCCTTAATTCGTCTGTTAAGTGTCTCTGGGTATTCCATGAGTTCCAGTACATTGATATGAAGGCCGCCTTGTCTTTTTGTTCCAGGTTCCTTGAACTGCCTTCTTGTTCCAAATTCCTCCTCTTGTCTTGCTGGTGTCCTTGTATACTATTTGCCAGTTTGAATCCTGTAAGGATCTTTCCTTTGCCAAATTGGATGGGTGGCATCACCACCTTAATTACTTTCTGGTGGAGGGAAAGAGTGGAATGTTCTGATGAGGATCGTGTGGCTTCCTTTTGAAAGAAGGTCAGGAAGTTGTGTTGGGTTACGAGACTGTGGACATGGTCCAAGGTACTGCCTGCTGCACTGTATTGGTAGTGGTGTCCGAAATATGTGAAAACGCAGGTATCTCCTGTGCGATGGCTATATTCTGGTGTGATAATATGCATCCTTCAGATCTATTTTTTGTGAGGAATGCATCCACATGTACCATCTTGAATGCTGACATGACTTCTCCATTTTGAATTTTCTTATTCTCAGGAATGAATTGATTTCCTTTAGGTCCAGTACCAGGCGTAGCTCTGCTGAAAGTTTTGTAACTGCAAAGATAGTGGAATAGAACCCATGAAATCTGTTTCACTGTAACTGGTTCTATGACTTTTTTATGAAGGAGTAGATGAGTGATCTTTCCATTTCTTTCACTGTACTTCTGTTTCTGATAATGGTTGTTTGGAATCTTTGTTTCACAAGGACAATGTGGAACTCTAAGGCATACCCCATCTCTAAGATCTGTAGGATGCATTTGTCTGGATTGATGGTTTTTCATGCGTCCTGAAATAACTCCAGTCTGCCTCCTACTGGAGAAAGAAATGGGGTAGTCAAAGCTTCATTGGAAGCTTCTTTGAAATCTTGGCTTTCTCTGAAACTCCTTCCTTGATCCAGATTTGGGCCCTTTCCAGATCCTCTTTGCCTCTGATCGTAGGCTTTGCCACGCCTATAGCGTCTTGTGTCACAAAATGCCTGTTTCCGAAAGGTAGTTCCGGAAGGAGAGGTTATAGTTCTGTGCTTCTGTGGTAAAAAGGAGCTCTTCCCTCCTGAGGATTGCTTAACCCCTTAAGGACCGGGAAAATCTGAGGTCGTTTTCCCTTATGGACCGGAGCAATTCTGACCTTTTTGACTATGTCTTTGTTCAACAGTGTTTTCCCTCTTAGGCTTTTATCCCACCCTCATAAATTATATACTGTTTTTTTAAGCACAAATAGGGCTTTCTTTTGATACCCCACATATTTGGATAACCCACCATTTACTTTATGAAAACTGAAAAAATAGTAAAAAAAAAAAAGTTAAAAAAACACCATTTTTGATTTTCTCTTGGGATCAATTGGTCACAAAGGGTTAAATTTTTATGGAGACTGCATTAAAAGTATGACCGGTCAGTCATACCTACAAAATGCGCAGTTTAAAGTGGCCACTGTCCCCCCTGGGTGAAAATCCCCATGTCCCTTTTTCCCCACCCTATTTTGACACTTTTTTTTATCCCTGACATTTGGTGGTGTATATAAGTGTATTACATGGCTCCACAAGAATCACACTTGCAATATTGTTTTATTATGGGTTTTTTTGTTTTTTTTTTAAATAAAAAAATTTTTTTGTAAAAAAAAAAAAAAAGTGTGCTGTGGTTTTTTTTTGTTTTTTTTTAAATAAGTAAATAATTGCAGGTCAAAATTTGACCTGCATTTAGCCAGCCTCATGCACCAGCAGTGAAGGGGTTAATACCCCTAGCTGCTGTATTTTATTTTGCCACTTTGATAGCAAGGGAGACAGAGGTAGACGAGACACTCAGAGTCAGCATGCTTTGCATGCTGACTCTGTTTGTCAGAATGCCGGTACATGTGATCGCTGGTACGGCGATCGCATGAACCAGCAAAGGCAAGAAGGGCTGAGACTGAACGCCCCAGTCTCGGAGCGTTCAGTCTCAGCCTGGAATTCATGATAGCAGAGTGCACGGAGGCACGCTGCTATCATTTAAGCCATGACGGTCCTGGTCCGTCATGGGTCCTTAAGTGGTTTGCAACCCATGACGGTCCAGGTCCGTCATGGGTCCTTAAGGTGTTAATAATTTCTTCCACTTGGTTGCCAAATAACATTTCCTGGTTCTTAGTATTTAAAGAGGAACTACCACCCCGCAAAAACTTTAATTAAGTCTGCGCTGTCAGTCCCTTTTGGAGCCTATCCAGTTACCCATACGTTGTTGTCCTGTGCAGTTGTATTTAGATTGTGTCCTGTGTTTGACTCGCTGACTAACAGAACGCTATAAGCAAATCTCTATATGCTCACGCACACACATGCTGTCACGCTCACACACGCTCATGCTCACTGATGGAGAGTTATGTAATGTAGTGCTTTACAATGTGTTGCACACCGTTTTGTAGTTGAAAGGACTAAGCTCTGAAAATGTCCCCCCCCCCCCCCCCCCCATCCTTGGAAACTTCTTCTATCTCCCAATCTTCTAGACGCATCACTAAGACAGTTTGTAATACTATTATTGGAGGTAGGAAGACTTCCAAATCCAAGGTTTACTGCAGAGTTTGGTCAACCTTTGTCAGTGGGTATAGGGAGAAGGATTTGGTTTGGATTGATGTTGTATTATGTCAAAGATTCTGGATTTCCTTCAGACAGGTTTCCCAAAACCAACCTCTTTAAAGGGATAGTAATACTTCGTTTTAACTTTATTTTATTTTGTAGGCATTAAAAAACATGAAGAATGATATAAGTCTTATCTCTCAAACCTTTATGGTGTATGAGATATTCACCAGCAAAGTTTCCCCCTCCCGCCCCTTTTACCTACTGTAAACAATCTCTTCTCAGATGTGGAATGCAGTCCATAGACCAGACAGATAACAGAAGGGGACACTCTTATTCCTATGAAAACAATGAAATCCCTACCCCCTTGACAAGCTTTTCAGGTTTTTCTGTTATCTTAATTGAAGATTGTCCCTCTCTGCAGTCTACCTGGGCAGCTCCCTTCTGCCCTGGCTGAAAAGTGTTACATCAGTAATAGGGGCGGGAGGGGGACACTTTGCTTGTGAATATCTCTTAAACCATAAAGGTTTGAGAGATAAGACTTATATCATTCTTCATGTTTTTTTAATACCTACAAAATAAAATAAAGTTAAAATGAAGTATTACTATCCCTTTAAAAAGGTGCAAGTTTCAGTGCAGTCTTCTATCTTATCCATTGTTAACAGAACACAATATGATGAAGAAATATTTAAGGGCAGTTCGTAAGATAAAGTCTACTATCAGAAGAGTCATCCCTACTTAGGACCTCAAATGGGAGGGGGAAGTTGAAGCAGGCTGTTTGATAGGGTGGAAGCAGTTACCACTGGAACAAGAACACTTGAGCTTGCAGTGTAGTACTTGGGTGTCTTATTGTAATTATCTGGTAAAGAATTCAGTGTTTCAGTGGCTGGCCAGACCTGGGGGTTGATTCCAGGACATGCTTTTAACCACCTGAGGCAGTATTTGTCTCCTGCACATGAGTGCCCCATTTATATTTGGGTCTCTCATGCTGGTGGTTCATTTATTCATGATTACAACACTTATAGGTATCCTGTGTATGGATGTTTTGTGTTTGAGTTCACTATGACTGGGACATATTGGAAAAGAACACCAACTATTGACTGTACTGGGGTCTGTACCAAGCCACCACTTATAATGGGAGGCTGTAATAGCATCTTCACAAAGTGAGTACCTACATGAAGTGAAGGGTGTGTGTTGAAGGTGTCACACAGTAATATTATTTGCTACTTTTACATTTAGAGTGTGTGCACTTCTTTTCTTTTTTTACTACAGTGAGTCGGAAGGAGAGAGGACCTACCTTTAGGAGCTACACAACTTTGTTTATCCTATACTAGCCATGTGGGACTGCGTTGCCCATCTGTTTAGAACATTGTACAGAAAATGCCTCGTGCAAAATATAGGCAGATAATAACCCTTTGAGTGTCAGAGTGGTAGCAGGGTGTCTGGCAGTGAAAAGGTGTATGAGCTGGGGTAGCAGGGTGTCTGGCAGTGAAAAGGTGTAGGGGCTGGGGTAGCAGGGTGTCTGGCAGTGAAAAGGTGTAGGGGCTGGGGTAGCAGGGTGTCTGGCAGTGAAAAGGTGTAGGGGCTGGGGTAGCAGGGTGTCTGGCAGTGAAAAGGTGTAGGGGCTGAGGTAGCAGGGTGTCTGGCAGTGAAAAGGTGTAGGGGCTGGGGTAGCAGGGTGTCTGGCAGTGAAAAGGTGTAGGGGCTGGGGTAGCAGGGTGTCTGGCAGGGAAAGGGTGTAGGGGCTGGGGCAGCACAGTGTGTGGCAGTCAATGGACATTGCGCCGAGTGCTGTAGAGAAGAGAGCACTTTTTTCAGCAAAAACACATCTCACAGCAAGCCAGTCTGTTCACCAGATAGCCAGCACATCTCATAGCAAGCTATTGTAAGCTACCTATAGCCAGCACATCCCACATCAAGCTATTGTGAGCTACACATGCTAGTGTTCTTATAAGTGATCTGCACAACACAAGAACATTAGATAAATACCACAGCCTGATCCTTAAAGGGGTTAGTAATGTCTTAAAAACAAAAAAAACAAAAACAAAACTATTCTTCATTTTGAAGAGGTTAAAAAGTTGGCTTGAATGCAAAAACTTGTATTTCTCAAACAGCTATGGTTTGAGAGATACATGCATTTAAAGTTCGTGATTTCCTGCTGTCAGCTGTAAAGCTCTCAGCAGGAGATCCATGTCGGTCGACACGGAGGCTCTGCAGCAGAGCCACAATTCCGTTAATGACAGCAAATTACTTTATTGGAATGGTCTAAAACATGTGCTTGCAAACAAAGTATCTTTACTTCCTCTAAGTGACTTCCTGCCATAGTTCCACCCCACACAGCCAGTATGCTTCTTATTTAACCCCTTAACCCTTTGCTTCCCAAATCCATGTGTAGTTGCTTTTTCATTAATAGCCCACTAATCTTAATGTAGAAGACCTGGTTACAAGACATTCAATCTGCTGGGCCTCCTTAAGGGTGAGCATGTTTGTTTTTGTTACAAAAAGCCACAGAATCAAGTTTGGCTTGTGATGAGTGAAAATGTTGGAAGGTTCAGCGACTAACACAGATTTAAACATAATGGAATGCTGCATATATGTAATGTTTGTCATTGCATTGAGTGCTGTAGGGAAAACAGCACTTTCTTCTGTGTCCCCTTCCACGGCCATAGACTTCTATGGGATATTGTCTCCTCCCACTAGCTGGTGTAGGACCAATGAAAATTATTTAAGGAATCCCCTTGACTCCTCTCCTCAGTCTTTTGGTCCTACACCTGCTGGCATAGGCTGGCTGGGTATCCAGCCAATAACTGTGAAAGTTTTAGACTGTCCGGTCGTTGTACTCACTGCGGCCGCTACATGCTGTCCCAGACTGGGGTAGTGCACCCGGATACCAGGCTCCGCTTCGTGCCGGCCTGTGTAATTGCTGCCTTGTCCTCCAGGAAGCAAAGTGACCGCGGGGTATGATGGGAGTGATGCGCAAACCGGAAGTCAGGAGAGGTACCGGCGTTTCACCGCATGAGGCCTCCGGACGGAGCTCCGTGATTCAGCGTCAAGAAACGCTAGAAACTGAGGCACCAGTATGGATAGCGGTGGGCAGTAACAATAACGGAGGACAAGGTAGGAGTACATATTTATAATTTTGGTACCATTTGTTTATGCGTTCAAGCCTGGAACGCACGCCAGTTTCCTTAGCTATTTAAGCCAGGAAAGAGGCATGTTATTAGAAGTTGATATTGCTAGGCAATTCTTGCCATTGATTTTAGGATAGCAATTCTATTAAAAGTTATGTTTTAAATATCTTTATATGTATTTATATGTATAATGGCTACTACTCCCAAGTCAGGAACCATTAAGGATAAAAATCCTGTAGAATGCAGAGAAGACAAGGCGAGTTCAAAGACAAAAGTCTGTCAGGCCTGTGATAATAAAATTCCTGCAGATGATACTACCAAGCTTTGCATTGACTGCATTAAGAAGGCAGCAGGAATGGAGGTACCTAATCAATTCCAAGACTTTTTGTCTTTGAAGACATCCATGCAAGATACTTTTTCTGCATTACAGAATCAGCCTAGAAAAAGGCAGAGGGTGGATGACCCAGATGAAGGGACTTCAACCAGGAGAGAGGAAACAGAGGAAGGCAGTATGATAGATATCTTATCCCAATATTCATCTGAAGAGGATGGAGCAATTGTGGATGAAGAGGATGGAACATTTAATTTAGATAAGATCGAGCCATTCCTTAAATTAATGCGCAAGACATTGGGATTGACAGAGGAGCACAAGCAACAAGGAATTATTGATGTGGCATTTACAGGTTCAAAAAAGGAAGGACCAGTATTCCCTGTACATTATTCTGTTGCAGATATAGTAAAAACAGAATGGAGCAAGGGAGATAAGAGGATATCCACATCCAAGAGAATGCATAAAATGTATCCATTCAAGGAAAAGGACACAGCCTTATGGGTTTCTCCACCCAAAATAGATGCTGCCATCTCTCAGATCGCTAAAAGAACAACGATTCCGATGGAAGATGGATCCTCGCTGAAGGATACAATGGATAGAAGAATAGAGAGCTCACTAAAAAAGCAGTTTTCCTTGTTGGGGCAAAACAAGATTGCTACTGCATTGGCATGTATCTCCAGAACTACAAAGATTTGGATTTCAGAATTAGAAGACCATATTGACTCATCTGTGTCCAGATCTAAATTACTGAAAGAGGTTTCATCTATCAAAGAAGCTGTCAGTTTTGTATGTGATGCCTCTTTGGATTCCATTAGAACTTCCGCCAGGTCATCTGCATTATCCGTTACAGCAAGACGATCATTATGGCTTAGATCTTGGGGTGCTGATGCATCTTCTAAGAGTAAGCTGGTTTCCTTACCTTTTACAGGATCCTTACTGTTTGGGGAACAGTTAGAGGAAATTGTCAAGAAAATAACGGGAGGAAAGAGTTCCTTCCTTCTTCAGGATAGGAAACACAGAGCATCTCCCACGCACATGTCTTTTCGGAAGAATCAGGCGTTTAGAGATCAGAGACTATTTCAAACCTCAAGACAGTATGAGACACGAAAACATCTGCCCTCACAAACCAAGAGAGGTTCATTCAGGAAGGAGGGGTTTCGTGGTAACCAATTTAAGAAAGAATTTTCCTGAAGATCAGCGGAACCTGCTTCTAGCCCCAGTCAGGGGTCGTCTGGGAAAACTTATCAAGAGTTGGGAAAGCAAGACGAAACTAGACTCTTGGACCTATCATCTTTTAGAAGCAGGATGCCCACTAAGATTCGAAAACAGACCCCCCAAAAATCATTACAGGAGTTCCAGGATGCCGCAGAATGCTGTAAAAGACTTAGAGCTCTCAAAGGCAATTCAAGAACTAGCGGCAAAACAAGTTATAGAAGAAGTTCCATCAGCATCCAGAAAGCAAGGTTGGTACTCCACAATATTTGTAGTCCCAAAAACATCAGGAGGATTCAGGCTCATTCTGGACTTAAAAATACTCAACACCTTCATCAAGTAAGAAAGATTCAAGATGGAAACTGTGACATCAGTTATACAGACAATTCTGCCCAATGCTTACATGACGACAATAGATCTAAAAGATGCTTACCATCACTTTCCAGTAGCTCAAGGTTACAGGAAGTTCCTCAGATTTGCATTCAAGGGACAGCATTGGCAGTTCAAGGCGCTGCCGTTTTTGGGCTAACGTCAGCCCCCAGTGTATTTTCCAAAGTGCTAGCAGTGGCCCTAGAGCCTCTGAGATGCCAAGGAATATTGATAGTGCCATACCTGGACGATCTATTACTAATAGCGAGTTCCTTCAGTGCAGCAGTAACCCAGAGCAAGACCACTATAAGCCACCTTCAGCAACTGGGATGGATAATCAATACAGAAAAGAGCCAGTTGTTTCCAACCCAAAAACTGCAGTTACTGGGTCTAATATTGAATTCAATAGGGAACAAGGTATGTCTGTCTCACAACAGAGTAATTGCCTTAATCAAGAAGGTCAAGAAATTCAGACGGCAAAAGAATCATACGTCCCTGGAATACATGACAATTCTAGGAGTCATGGTATCGACAGTACAGGTTGTTCCATGGGCCAAGCTTCATTTCAGACCACTACAGAGGTGGTTTCTAAACCATTGGGCCAGGAGCCCAACCAGTACAGCTCAGGTGATTCCGCTAGGAACAGGAGTCAGAAAGGAATTGTTGTGGTGGACATGCAAGAGGAACTTAAAGAAAGGAAAAATATTGATAGAACCAGTATGGCAGAAACTAACAACGGATGCCAGCCACACAGGATGGGGAGGATATTGGCACAGCATATCCATACAGGGGAAGTGGAATGCAGAAGAAAAATTACTGCACATAAACATACTGGAGTTAAGAGCAATATATTGTTGTCTAAAAGCATTCAAGAAGGAGTTGATAAAAGAATCAGTGTTAGTAATATCGGACAGCATGGTAGCAGTGCAGTACATCAAGAATCAAGGGGGAACAAGAAGCAGATCCCTAAACTTAGAAGTGAGAAGAATCCTATTGTGGGGAGAAAAGAATTTGATGATTCCATCAGCAATACACATACCAGGAAAACAGAACATACAGGCGGATTTCCTGAGTCGTGTACAGTTAGATCCAGGGGAATGGTCTTTAAATCCAGAAGTCTTCAATCAGATCAAAGAAAGATGGGGTCAGCCAGTAATAGATCTGATGGCAACAGGACAGAATGCGAAAAGTCAGATTCTTCTCAAGAAGGTATCATCCACAAGCGGAAGCCATAGACGCAATGACTCAGAATTGGACATGCAGTCTAGCATATGTTTTTCCTCCAATTCCTATGATCCAGAAAGTGATAAGAAAGATCAGACAGGAAAGACTGGATGTCATTCTCATAGCGCCAGACTGGCCAAGGAGAATCTGGTATTCAAGTCTAGTAAGCATGTCCATCCGGAAGCCTTGGCCCCTTCCTGCCAGGCCAGACCTTCTACATCAAGGGCCGGTGTTTCATCCAAAACCAGAGTTTTTGAAGCTAGTGGCCTGGAGGCTGAGAGGAATTCCTTGAGGCAAAGGGGACTGACTGAGTCTGTAATTAGTACTATTATCGCTGGAAGGAAACCATCCACATCAAAGATTTATAATAGAATATGGAATATATTTCCTACATATTGTATTAAGAATGACGTGAATAGAATGTCAATTTCTACTCCTGAATTACTGAGTTTCCTGCAGGGTGGTGATGAGGCTGGACTTCGTCCAGCATCCTTAAAAGTACAGGTTTCTGCTACTTCTGCTTGTTTGGCAAAGCAATTTGCTGAAGATGACCTTGTCAAGAAGTATCTGCGAGCTGTAGACAAATGAAGACCCAGAGTTAGAAGCATTGTTCCTCCCTGGGATCTTAACACTGTGCTGAATCAGTTGGCAACATCAGACAAATTTGAACCTATACAAGAGATTTCTATAAAATTCCTAATGTTAAAAACTGTCTTTTTGGTAGCTACTACATCTGCTAGAAGAGTAAGTGAATTACAGGCATTCTCTTCAAAGGAACCTTACATAATTGTTCATCAGGATAAAGTAGTTCTTAGGACAAAAAGTGAATTCAAATCTAAGGTAGTATCTGCCTTTCATTTGAATCAAGACATAGTTCTTCCAACTTTTTATCCTGATCCTAAAAATAGGAAAGAAGAAAGATTACACAACCTGGATCTAAAAAGGTGTATTTTAGAATACCTGAAGAGAACATCGGAGATGAGTCATTTTCTCTATTTGTACACTATCAAGGAAAGTTTAAGGGTTCATCCGCTTCAAAGCCTTCAATTGCAAGATGGATAACAGAATGCATCAAAGAATCCTATATAAGTGCAGGAAAAGAGCCTCCTAGGATCATAAAGGCTCATTCAACAAAATTAATGGCAACATCTTGGGCAGCAAAAGATGCAGCTGCTGCAGAAGAAATATTTAAGGTGGCCACCTTCATAAGGCACTATCGTTTAGATGTACAGGCATCTTCGGCAGCAAAATTCGGAAGAAGAGTTCTGAAAGCTGCAGTTATTCCAACTGGGTAAGATCTTTCCATAATATTAGATTGATGCTTTTTCAATTATTATCATTAAGTGTATTTGTATATTGTTTTTATATTTAGATGTATATGTATGTATAATTATTCCCACTATATATATATATATATATATATATATAATATAGCTAGTGGGAGGAGACAATATCCCATAGAAGTCTATGGCCGTGGGGGGACACAGAAGAAAAGGAAATATCTCAAGATAAATTTCTCCCTGTCTGCAGAAAAACAGAATGTGGTGGTGACTTAAATTTTAGACACCAAGAGGCAAAAGTCAGTCATTTTTTGTTTTGGTGAAGGGATAGTGAGGGGTGTGTAAATTTTAAATGACTGTGTGTATGTTGTACTAAGGCAGTTTGTAGGAGATATGGAAATCTCCTAGCTGTGCCCCAGGGTTGTGTATCTTGGGCTCAGTCAGTGTGTGGGAGATCTGCAAATGTGCTGTTATGTGCCAGCTCCGGTGTGTGTGTAGTGTGTGTCACAGTCCTAGAATCTGTGGTCACCTGACCACTTCTTCATTTATAGTATAGATTAAGTGATGATATCTATACTGGGATCATATGTACTAGTTATGCATCTATTAAGGCTTCTCTTGAGTGCTTTTTGATTTAGAGCTCATAATGACTTATCTTAAGGGGTCTTAAAATACATATAGCTGCTGTCCTTTTCAGTTACCACGTTCACTGCGGTTTCAGTTACCACGTTCACTGCGGTTTCAGTTATGATAGTGTGATGGGTGCTTTAGATGGCTTATTTCTGCTGTCCCACTGCTAGGATTTTATATTTTTCATGTCCCATGTGTTCCCTATGGGTTTGGGGGCTTTTCCTTTATATTTTAATTGGGATTGATTTTAGTGTATCGGCTAATTTAAGAACCATAGCCCACCTGCTGCCATCTTTGCTCCATTGACTTCAATGGGAGAAACGTCTTTAGGACTTATTTCTGCAACCATTTGTGCTAAAAAGAGAGGGTTTTATCATTCTCTTCTCTTTGTAAGTGTTCACGGAGCATGCCACATTGCTATACAATAAGCAAGAGAAAAGGCTACAGTACCCATAGTGCCTGTTTCCCCTGCTTTCTTCTGACTGTCTGACACTGGTGGTCATGTTCCCTTTTCCCCTCTTGCTTATCCTATGCAGTGGCTAACTCTCTCTTCCTCCGGTTTAACCCTTTGCATACCAGTTTTTTAATTGTATTTCTAGGCTCTAACTTCTCGGAACATTGAATCTAGTTTTACTACATTTTGAAACTTTCAGGGACATGTCTGATATTTGGGGAAATCCAAGGCTATTAACCCCTTCGCGTCTGACGTACCCAGACTGTCACTCTGGTCCAGGACTTAAGGACCAGTGACGGTCCTGGCACATCACACACTTTTACTCGCTGCTTTCCCGGGGACTGAAGTTGATCTCTCCAAGACCGGAGCGATCTCTTTCAGTCCCTCGTTCGACGTGCCGGCACACGTGGGGCGTCACCTCAAACTTCCACACACCCCTGGACTGCTGGTCCTTAAGGGGTTAAGGATTCAGGGGCTTTCCTCAACCCCCTTACCCATTGTTTCTCATGCCATACCAGCTTCCAAGGGAATACTCTGGGTCTCAATGCCCCTTCTGTGCTGTGGCCGCTTCCACTCCTCCAGGCCCCTTCAGCACTGAACATGAGCCTGCATGTGTTAAAACAATCCTTTAATCAGTGGCACAAATCCCTCCTTCGTCTCAGGGCTTTCTCCATTCCTGGAAACCCCTGCCCACCCTCAAACAGGTTGGCCCTGTAATCAAGGTGCACATATGTTGTTGGGTGCATTCTCTGAGAAAGAACTGGACTCGGAGGATAATGAGTCTGACAACATGGATTCTTCCTATTCTTATGGAGATTCTTTTGAGGCTGATCTGGTCACTGCATCTGAGGGGCTCATTAAGGCATTGTTGGATACCTTTCTGGTCTCAGACACCGTACGGAGGGGATATACTTTTCTGGGCATGCTGTAGCAGCACAGGAACTAATCCTCCTCCCCCCCCCCCAAATCACCCTGTTGATCATGTATTTGTATTAGTGGAAATCTGATGATGATTTCCTTAATAAACTTTTTTCTAAACTATACCTTTTTAGAGCGGAGACTCTAGCACAGACTTTCTAAGTTTATAGCTTTGCCGTTTGTGGAGGCACTCAAAAGTCAGGTTAAAGGAATATTTTGCAGCTTTTGGTGCACTTTACATTCCACCTTCATAGCTGCTTGGGGGACTACCACTATTGCTTTTTGTGGGGACCAGATCTTACAGGCTATACAGGTGGACGTACCAAAAGAATAATTTTTTACCTGGTTACTGCTACACATTCCACTGAAGATGCATATTCTCCTCCTGCAAAACTATGGGTACACAGCTAGAGTATCTACTTATGCAGTTTTCCCCAAAACCCCCAGCTCATAAGTCTACCTCTTCCTGGCTCCCAGGGGTCTCTTCAATCCCAGGCAATCTGAGGTCATCTGTGTCTTTCAAAATGTGGTCTCTCTTCTTGGTAGACCATGTTATACATTCTGTTTATAAGTTTTAAAAAAAAAAAAAAAAATAATGGTAAAACAAATAAAATGCAATGACCACTTGGTATATACATGAAGCCAACAACGCACAATGCATTTCCTAGCCTTGCGATACTTTGGTGCATTTATCTTTTTGCCATTTTTCATGTATAATATTGTTCTTTTCTATTAAATGTATTTATAAGATTGATTTTACACTTTGACTCTTAATTGACAGTTGTCAAAGTCTAGATCTCGGGAACTGGGAGCTCAACCAAATGGTATTCGACTCCATAGTCTGTCTATGGGGTCTTCCGACTGTGGATCTTATGGCTTCTCGGTTGAACCTCAAGATTTCCTTCTGTTATAGATCCCTGGACCATCTGTCTCTTGCTGTGGATGAGTTGGTCATTTGATGTTCGATTTCCCTGGTGTGTGTGTGTCTGTGTGTGTGTCTGTGTGTGTGTCTGTGTGTGTGTCTGTGTGTGTGTCTGTGTGTGTGTCTGTGTGTGTGTCTGTGTGTGTGTCTGTGTGTGTGTCTGTGTGTGTGTCTGTGTGTGTGTCTGTGTGTGTGTCTGTCTGTGTGTCTGTCTGTGTGTCTGTCTGTGTGTCTGTCTGTGTGTCTGTGTGTCTGTGTGTCTGTGTGTCTGTGTGTCTGTGTGTCTGTGTGTCTGTGTGTGTGTGTGTGTGTGTGTGTGTGTGTGTGTGTGTGTGTGTGTGTGTCTGTGTGTGTGTGTGTGTGTGTGTGTGTGTTTGTTTCCTCCATTCACTCTGATTCCCTAGGACATTGAAGAAGATCAGGATGGAGCCAGCTCATATCATTCTGATCTCTCCCTTCTCACCACATCGGACCTGGTACTCGGATCTTCTCACTCTAGTTGTTGCAGTTCTCTTTTAGCTTCCTGTGCTTTCAGACCTTGTGACTCAGGGTCCTCCGTGTCATTCCGAGGTGGAGAGGTTGGCTTAGACAGCTTTTCTTGCAGCCAGCATTCCCTGGAAGAAAGGTTTATCTTATTATGTAATTGCCAATATGATGAAGGCTCTTTGTTATGTTTCCCTTTGGTTCTTGACTCTTAAAGACGAACAGTCATCGGCATAATATTGTCCCTCAATACATTACTAATCTAGAGATAGGCAGAGGCATACTTAGATTATGTTGAATAAGTCAGTGTTATTGAATATAACAAACTTCTTATGCAGGCATGCCAGGCACAGAGATGAGCGAAGCTCTGTGCTCCTGCGCTGGCAGCAACTTCCATTACCTTAAGGTAACAAAGAACGTCACCACCAGTCTGGGCAGTGTACGGTACAGACAGCGCAGACTCAGAGGTAACTTTACAGTAAGATGTCTTCGTTGATGTCCATCAGTAGCTGCAAAACCAGCTGGTTTACTTCAAAAACTTGGTCTTATGCAGCATAATACATGTATGCCTTTGCCTATCACTATATTAGTAATGTATTGGAGGGCAGTATTATGAAGATTATCCTCTTTAAAACCATTTTCCTGCTTGTGATTCTCTTTTCGGTAAGTTGCCAAACTTCAAGCTCCTGTAAACCTCCCTTTCTGATCTTTTTCTGGTATGATGGTTTTGAGAAAACCTGTAGGATTTTTCCTTAAACTTTTCTTACTTTCACATTAACCATGTAATTGTTCTTCCTTTGTCCGGCTCCATCTAGCAGACAGCAGACAGCCTTTGTGGAAAATTGACTTCATATTTGTCATTTCTGGGGACACTTGTGCCAACCAAGATGCATGTAAGCTGACGGTGGCTTCCTAGATTAAGGCAATCACTCATCACACGTTCTCAGGAAGAAGCTTTTGCCCTTTAGTGTGTGTCAGCTCTTTCCATCAGATCAGTGGGTGCCTCCTGGCCTACAAGAACTAGACTTGTGAGGATCAGCTGTGTAAGGTGGCAACGTGGTTGTCCCTTCACATGTTTGTTAAGTGGGAAGGTCCTACAGGCCATTGCGCCCATGTAGTTATCCTTCTTATGTGTTTTGCTAGTAACCCGTTTGCAGTCCTTTTACTTTGCTGTGTGGGTGTTGACACCTGAGGCTCATGCTTTTATTTTGGAACTGGTTTGTGTTTTTGAGTTTGGCTTTTTTTTTTTTTTTTTTTTTTTTTTCCTCTCTCCTTTTTTCCGTCCCTGGAATCCGGGTGGATAGATTTGGTATATGCCAATGATTCTTGTGTTCCACATAGGATGAAAGAGGATATTTGTGTATATACTGATAAATTCTTTCCTTTTAGTCCATGTGGAAGAGAGGGCTACCCTTCTGAGGGGTAGGGGGTTGTTTCAGTTCTGGAAGGCTGGTCCTTCTGGTTTCTTTGGTTCAGGTGACCCCCTTTTTCTGCCATACTTCTGTTTTCTATTTGTGCTGTTTGTTAAACTAAACTTGACTGGTGGGGATAAAGTGGAGAGACTTTCAAGGCAAATGCCCTGCCCTCCTGGCCAAGGATACTTTACCTCAAGGTTCCTGTGTTCAACATCAACTAAGAAAAGGATTCATCAGTAGATGCACTGAAATCCTCATGTTTATACAGTGCTGAATATACATTTTGTCTCGTTTTTCTGTTTGAAATTGAAAATGCAACTGCTGGAGAGCCTTCTAGTTTAGTCTGTGTAATTATAGCTGGATGTTGTTCCACTTGTGGTCTGGGGTGCAATGTATCTTTTTATTCTGGGCAATGATCAAAGTTTCAGCAAATGTAATTGGGATGTGTAGGCTTGTTTTTTTTCTGTGTGGTGTTTTTTTGTTTTACTGCTGGAAATAGATCAGACCTTAGTTTAGTTTAGTCCAGCTCTTCCCTACTACTGGCCTTTACTATATTCAGCGCAGACACATGCAATGTGATTTCCATTTTATATACATACTAGTTTTAAAGCCCATGTACACGGGCCAGCACTGGCGGTGCTGCAGTCATGCGTAGTACTGACTCCCCGCGCCGCAGCTGATACAGAGCCAGACCAAAACGGTCCCAGGAAGGTGCGCAGAGAGGACTCCAATCTGAATTTGGAGTGCCCCGCTCCGTATCAGCCGCAGCTCGGGCAGTATGTACTGCGCATGACTGCAGCGCGTTCAGACGTCTCTACTGTGCATGACTGCTTCTGACAAACATCCTTAGCGAATTATAGTATTGAAGGTGTTATTGACATATACTCACTACTTTTTATGTCTCAGAGAGAGCTATTGAGCATGTTGGGGCAGTTGAACCCAGCAAACATGGAGAACATACATGACCTATGAAAATAAAGCAGTCAAATACAGGACTTATGAATGCACTCTACACAATTTTACCAGTATATTTAGATGTAATATAACAAACAAAATATCTTGTAATACCTTTTTTATTGGACTAACAGAATTTTGGATTTGCTACTATAGTATATTTAGTGTAGAATACTTAATGGGGGTACCATTAGCTTTAACCCTTTTGCTTTGCAATGCGTTCCATACCCCTCTGTCACTAAAAGGGTTAAATACCCTCTTGTATTTACATACTGACATTTCATAATGCGTCCATTAAGTCTAGCCCATGCCCAAAACACCCCTTTTGATCCAGAGGAAGGCAAAAAAAAAAAAACAAAAAAAAAAAAACCTGAAGCAATTTCCAATTTAGCCCCAAGTGGGTAAAAGAAAAAAAAAATCCTTCCTGACTCCAAATGGCAGTTGGTTCCCTGGATCAACAACCTATCTGCATGGAAGCCATCTGTCAATCTGTCATACTTTTCAATATTGTTAGTTGCTAGATAGGCATCCATTGCTTTTTAAAGCAGTTACATTATCTGCAAGTACAACATCCCAAAGCAAAGCATTCCATAACTTTACTGCCCTTACTGAAAAAAAAAAAAAATGACTGCCTTTGTTTTAGTCAAAAGCGCCTTTTCTGTAGTCTTATTGTATGACCTCTCGTTCTTAGCTCAGTCTGCACTGCATAAATAATTCATTGGATAGTTCTTTGTATTGGCCTTGAATGCATTTGTAAATGGTAATCCTGTCACACCTTAGACGTCTCTTCTCTAATATAAGCAAAACTAGTTTGGCTAGGCTCTCCTTATTCACTGAGTTTATTGAAATCCTTCTGCAGAGAAAAAAAACATCCAGCTCTGTTTTTTATTTCCTTACATAGCTTAGTGTTATCAACAAAGATTGAGACGCTACTTACAGTTTCCACTTCTAGATCATTAATAAACAAATTAAAAAACATCAGGCCCAGGACTGAATCCTGTGGCACCCTTTCACTTTCATCAGGCATAGTGTCCTGTGATTGGAGGAAAGCTGATGTAGTTCCATTGTTCAAAAAGGGAGCTTGACTTCCATAGTGGGTAAGGTACTGGAAGGGTTACTAACTGACAGTATTCAAAACTATGTGAAGACAAACAATATTATTAGTAGGAGTCAGCATCATTTTATGAAGAACAGATTATGTCAGACTAATTTACTTGCATTTTAAGAAAGCGCAAGTAGTAATTTCAGCAAAGGGAATTGTTGTTGATGTAGTATACTTGAATTTTTTTTTTTTTTGCAGCCTATCTTAGAGGAAGAAAAATCCTTTGTGTGTTAAGCATAGCCGTGCATTGTTTTTCTATTCTGCGTGTTTCTTTTCCGTTGCAGATATTGGTTCATAAACAATTTCTAAATTATATCTTTATATCTTTTATGTAGAACTAGTTGAACAGCCCGTTACACGGGCCACAGTGCCTCAGGCAGCCGGTCGCGGGGCAGTCACACGCGGTGGAGACTGCCTGCGCCTCGGCTGATACAGAGCTGGACGCTTCGGAGCGCCCAGCTCTGTATCAGCTGCGGCGGGAGCAGTCTCCAGTGCGTGTGACTGCGGCACGCGCAGCAGTATCTACTGCGCATGTCGGGCGTTACACACAACTTGGCGAATTATTATATAGGATATGCTAGCTGTGTTCAAGAATTGTTCATCTATAAAATCAGCATCTTTAATTTTTTTTTTTTTTCCCCATACAGGAAACCTCGACCTGTTTCCCAGTTGGTTGCACAGCAGGTGACTCAACAATTTGTTCCTCCCATGCTAGCAAAGAAAGAGAAAAAAGACAAAGTAGAAAAGGAGAAAAGTGAAAAGGAATCCACTATCAAAAAGAACAGTCATAAGAAAAGCAGGTATTATTTGTTATCAAGCAATCATTTTATAGATGTTTCAGAAAAAAACCCACAAGGGTGAGCTCTAATTCTTCACTAGGAGTTTTTGTGAGTATATTATTGGTTCTCTTTCCCGCTGTGTGTCTCCTCTCTCTGTCTCCTCTCTTCCCCCATCCCACCATATAAATGAAAAAGCTGCAATGCTGGATTTAACCCCCTAACGACCGGCCGATCGGCGCGGTCAGTTAAGGACCACAGAGCATTTTTATTTTTTTATTTTTATTTTTTATTTTTTTTTTGTTAAATTTCTGGTTCCAGACTCCCCGAACAGCATGTAGCCGCGGGGGGGAGCCCGGAATTCCATGACGGTCATAGTACGTCATGGGTCGTTAATGCGGATTGACCCATGACGTACTATGACCGTCAGTGTTCGTTAAGGTGTTAACATTGCTTTTAAAATGAGTCTCTGAATGTATCCAGTTGTAGGAGTGAGTGGGTTTCTTTAATGCTGAGTGAGCTATGAGAAGCTCATGACTAAGGATGTTCTCCTCTACTCATACACACCCATGGATGATTGTAACCTTAACACCTCTCCTGAATTCCTTGTAGTATACTCAACTTTTTTTTACCTCCCATTTCCTTCACCTCCCCTGTATGTAATCATTACCAATTCACTGCACTACCCTAGTGTCAGCTCCAAAAATCTTCACAAAGATCATGGCAGCTCTAGAAGCAGATGTTAACAAAGGATGTCTCTGACTCCATATCTGGATGATCATCTGATCAAGGTGCCTTCGAGGACATTCTTTCCCCGTCAAGGAGTGTCTGCAGTCTGCAGTTCATCATGGTTAAGTCCTCAATCTCAAGAAGTCTTCTCTGATTCCTTTGCAGCCCCCGTATCTCTTGGGAATGAGGTTTAACACACTGCAAGGAAGTGTGTTCTTACCAGAAAATCCGATTCAGATCCTGTTTCAGGATGCATCCGGAGGTTTGGTCTGGCCTTCAGTGACAATAAAGGATTGCATGAAAATCCTGGAACGTGTGGTGTCTACCCTAGAAATAGTTCCTTATGCTCAGTTTCACATGAGGAAACTTCACCTGGATAGCCTTAGAAGCTGGTCCTGACAATGCTCCTATCTGTCTCACTCCATGACTCTGTCCTCTCGGATGAGGGAGGACCTGTGTTGGTGGCTACATCCTTCTCAACAAGGACCCCCCATTGTAATACCAGAATGGAACTTTGTCCTGACAGATGCCAGTCTGTGGGGCTGGATAGCGGCCCTAGGTCCTCTAACATTTCAGGGCTGTTGGACCAGAGAGTGTCCTATTAACATCCTGGAGATTCAGGCTAATCATCTGAGGTCTTAAGTGATGATGGGAATCCCAGTGCAAATACAGTCCAACAAGTCAGTGAAAGTCACATCATTTGCCAAGGAGGAACTTGAAGCGAATCAGCCTGGACTGATTAGGAACTCATTCAGTAGGCAGAAGCTCATGTTCCAGCCATCTCTGCAGTCCACATTCCAGGAGTGGAAAACGTGATTTCAGACTTTTTCAGCCTCCGATCTGGGAACTGAGCCAGGAAGTGTTTGAACAGAGTTCAGTGCTGGGGTCTCCATTGATGGATCTGATGGAATCTCACAAGAGCAAGAAGCTTCCAGTGTTCTACACAAAGACCATCAAACAATGCCTTGGCCTTGGTAATGGAAGCAATGTTTCCTCCACTACCTCTTTCCCAGTCTGATCAGGAAGATGGAGAATGCTCATCCTACTTGCACCTTTCTGGCCCCTTCCCGTCTGGTTTGCAGATCTTCTCAATCTTTCCATCAAGGAATTGTTTTGCCTTCCCTTGAGACTATATCTTCCGACAAATGGCCCCCTCTGTTACCAACAGGTTGAAAGACTGGGCTTGACTGCATGGCTCTTGAAACCAGTATGTTATGGAAAAGGGTTTCTTGGAAGATGTCATATTTACCATAATCCAAGCTAAGATGCCCTACTTCTTCTAAAGTGTATCATAGGATCTGGTCCATCTCTTACCAGCGATGCCCTGATAAGAATATGTCTTCAGACCTTTAATTTTCCTACTTTGTTGGCATTCTTACAGGACAGCATGAACAAAAGGACTCAGCCTGAGCTCTGTCAAGGTACAAATCTTGGCTCTTTCACCCTCTTCCAGAAGCATGTTGCTTTCTTACCAGATGTTAAGACATTTGTTCAAGGGGTGGCTCACACCTTTCTTTCCTTTAGGGGGATCTAACTCCCCCTTGGGACCTGAAAAGCTGTGCCAGACGGCAACGTGGTCCTCTTTGCACTTGTTAATCAAATGCAACCGTGTCCATGTTATGGCTTTGAGGCTAGCTTTTGCCGGAAGGGCCATCAAGGTGGTTCAACCTGCATAACCCTTCCTCTGTTAGCTATACCCTGTTAGATAGCTTGAGCTCATTTGGCCCCTGTTTAGTTATTTGACATGTCTGTTCTGTGTCATTTGACACCTGCGTTTATCTGATGCCAGTTTAGTCCCGTGGAACACTGGTATTCTGTGGTAAGACTTTTTTTTTTTTTTTTTTTTTTTCTTCCCCCTCCATGAAATCTCTATGGGTGCTTTGGCATATCCCCATGGTTCCAGTGTTCCGTATAGGATTTTAGGGTGCTTGCCATTAAATCCTTTTGTCTTTATTCCATATAGAACACAAGACCCAGAGAAACAACTCTGTGTTTCCTTCCCTTGGCAGAGGAGTCCTCTTGGGGGTCTTTGTTCATAGGGTTTCCTTCTTTTCTTCTCTCTTTTGGTACTTTTTCTGTGCCACTTTGCTATATGTGTATCTGGATATGCAGAGGTTGCACTAGAGTAAGAGGGAGTCTCTTCGTCAAAGAACCTGTCTCTCTCTTTTTGAAGTGCCCTGTCCTCTGCAGGAGAGTAACTTAACCCATGCTTCCTGTGCTCCATCCTCATCAACTGTTACTATGTTACACTGAGAGGGAATGGGAGGAAGGAAAATAAGACTGAGAACTTGGGATGAAAGAAATGCCTGGCAGGAGAAGGGGGGGGGCTAGAGTAACAGTGTGGGGGGGGGGACAACTGAGGGCATGAATTGGAAGAGGACTTGATGAAAAGGAGATCTGAGATGTAGAAAAGGGAGATTAGATGTAGACCCAGAAGGGGAGAGCAAAAACAAAGGGTAAAATGCAGTTTACCGAAGGGGATTGACAAGATACAGACAGGAGAGGTGAAAAATTAGAGGATGATACAATAAAAGAGAAACAAAGTAGGCCAAAATGGGAGGGAAAAAGTCACAAGGGGATATTTTTTTAGAAATAGGCAGGGATGGTGGTGTGGGATAGTGGAAAAGACAGGGAGACATACAATGATTTAGTAGGACAGGAGCTGAGAAATGTGTCTTAGAGAAGCAGGGACTGATTGATAGGGAGACAGGTATGTGATAGGTGATTGAGGCTGGGGATGATAGGGGGATATGGGTGAATCAGGCAAAAGATGATAGAGGGAGATATGGGCGAGTAAGGCATGGGTTGATGGGGAGATATGGGTCAGTAAGGCACTGGAGGAGGATATGGGTCATTGAGGCAGGGGAAGATGGGGAAGATATGGATTAGTGAGGCAGGGGATGATGCGAGGCTAGGGATCAATGGAGGCAGGGGATGGTGGGAAGGAGATGAGTCAGGCAGTGGATGATATTGGGCAATTGAGTGAAGCAAGGGATTATGGGATAATTGAATGAGCGAATCAGGGGATTATGGATTGAGTGAGTGCAGTTGGGTATGATGGGAATGATATGAGTGAGTCAGGCAGGGTGTGCTGGCAGGATATAGGGCAGTGAAGCAAAGGATGATGGAGAGGGGGGGATATGTGTGAGTGAAGCATGGGATGATGGGAGATATGGGTCATTGAGGCAGGGGATGATGGGGGAAATCAGTGATTGACACAAGGTATTATGGGGGATGATGGAGGGATATGGGTCAGTGGGGCATGGTATAATGGGAGTTACATGGGTGAGTGGAGCAAAAAAAAAAAAATCATGTTAACATTATCTATTTGGAAACCTGAAAGAAGCTGCATGTTTTAACCCTTTGAGTGCTAGAAAGTTGTCCAATGCATTGTGCTGGAATGCACTACATACCTCTCTGGCACTCAAAGGGTTAAGTATAATGGTGAAAACTCCATGAAATATAATTTTCAACTAATAGTTAAATTCTTCATGAATTTGGTACTTTTATAATTTCATCCATCTGTTTTAGACCAAGATTGAAAAATGTGGATCGAAGTAGTGCTCAGCATTTGGAAGTTACTGTTGGAGATCTGACAGTAATTATTACGGACTTTAAGGAGAAAACAAAGTCACCTCCCGCATCCAGTTCTGCATCTGTGGATCAGCACAGTCAAAGTGGTTCTGGCTCTGAAAACACAGAAAGAGGAATATCCAGGTCATCTTCACCCAGAGGAGAGACATCATCAGTAAATGGAGAATCTCATTAAAGTTTATTTTCTCCAACTCTACTTTTTTCTGTGTTCAGTCTTCTGCCAATAATTACCACATTTTCATGAAAAGAAAAATCTGATGCAAAACAGGTATTTTTTTTAAATGTTAAGTATGCACTTATTTTTTTATCTGTAAATTTGTAAGTGCACCATTAAAGTTCACGTTTAGGTGGGTGTCCAAAGTCTGTTTTAAAAAAAAAAAGAAAGAATAACTGCTCATATAGTCAGTTTCTCACCTTCTTTCTCAGTGAAAACTATATAGTGAATATGCCATGATGTCCAAGATTAGAAAAAAACAGATATCCATGAGGTTATAAGAAATATCTTTATTAAATAGGTTTAATTGACCACATATTGTAAGATAAAATCTGAGCTACCAAGCACTATCGGATGTTACACTTGCTAGCAGTAGGTGTAATTCACCATTGGATATAGTCTGTTTGCAATGCATTAAGGCCTTAGCCACCTTTTTCACAAGCAGTGACATTCCCGCTGATGCAATAACATTTAATATGTTCACAAGAGTCCTCCTTAACCCCCCGACTGGTAGAGAAGTCTCAAGTGCATTGCAAAGCAATGCACTGGAGACTTCTCTAGCATTCAAAAGGTCAGATATGCAGTTGGTAATGTCCTATGTCTTCTCCACCAATGGGATTCAATCCATACAATATTAATATTTTTAGTCTTAGTTGGTACAAATTAATGTTTAAGTGCCATGAAAATGTGGTGAATCATTTGTTATGCAGTGTTACTTGTAAGTCCATTTTCACATTTAGGTTAGTTAATACTAACTTCTGGAATTATTTCATATGGGCATGTAATAAAATACATTTTTATAACCTGGTTCACGCTGCCTAAATACGTATTGTGATTCAAAGTTATGTATACAAGTCAAAATCAATTTAATCAATTAATGCTGCAACAGGAATTTCAAAGTGGTTATCTTAAATGCACCTGCTGGTACTTGGTGTGATTTAAATAGGAAAACATATTAAATAAAGCCTTTGTATGAACTAATGCCATTTTTGTTTTTAATGTATATTTTTCTGGACAGCTGTTACTCTGGATTTTACTTGCCGAAACAAGATGCCAGCTAATAAGCCGGCAGCTCTGTTGCAGAACACTATGGATTATATACACAAACCCAAAAGTGGGGCAATTCTAGTGCAAATCTATTGCATCATAAGGGACAAATAAAAATTATCTTCGAATGCTAGTAAAACCTCCAGGTTTATTTTAATTTGTCCCTTAATTTGCTCAGATTTGCCCAAATTATGGTTTTGTGTATGTGGACCTATGCTCTTTGTTTCTACACTGGATTTCTTTCCTTTGATATCCACGTGTTTATTTTCTATTTGGAAGAAGATAGAAAATTTGGATTTTGCCATCGTAAAGAAAAATAGAAGTCTTTATCTGGTTTTTGTCTTAATGTCAAGTTACAGAAAGTTTTTTTTTTTTTTTTATGTACTGTTTGACTTATTAGCATTAATACAATTATATGAAATGTTGCACAGCAGTAAGGAGGAAAATATATATTTGTTTTTATAGTGACGTTTAATAGTGACATACCATTAAAAGGACACCAAGATGTCTATCTAAAGAGACGGGTATAATTAAAATAAAGTGCTCTTGCATTAAAAACACACTTTTGTAAAAACAAAGATGTACCTAGATGTGTTAGAGCTGTCACCCAGCAGCTTTTAGTATTCTTAAAGGCATCTTTATAAACTGCCTATACCTTGTGCCTTTTGTTTTTCAATAGGTGTAATGGTTTTAGAGCATTTTCTTTTAGTGGCTAGGGAACCTCAAACTCCACCAGAGCTATCTTCTCAGACGTGTGGCACATCCTGCATTACTCATGTCCTGAAATTGCATCTATCCTCTGAGGTTGCAGGAAACATATTTTTAATGGTGTGAATAATAATGCAAATTCTGCCAAGATGGATGCTCACAATGAGGTGAGCTTTTATACAGGTACCAGCTCTTCTTTAATGGTGGTTTCTGCTGTGAGGGGGGGGAAGAAACAAAATACTTTGGCTTCCTTGTTTAATTGTAGCTGGCAAACACCAGTAATCCCACCTTTTTTTCTTTCTATTAAGAATATTGTGCACTAGTCCATTTGTTCTCAATCGGAGTGCTGTGTAGCTTTGGTGTTACATAGGCTTTACCTTAGTGCCTGTGTGTGTTTTGCTTTGAAGACACATAAAATGGTAATATTGCGTACCAAAACAATGTTTATGGAAATTGTCACACACAAAATGGGTTAGTACTATTCTGCTTGCAAGACCTAAAGGTAACTAATTTTATGTATTTGTACCCTTCATTTTTCCCATGGCAAATTACATAAATATTAGGTGTGCCCTGGGAATTCCAGATTTGTGTTAAGTATTCCTTGAGGAGAAAAAAAAAAAAAAAAATTTGAGAACCATTGCTCTAGTCAGATTACTGTTGCTGGATTTCAAAGGTGATATGACAGATAGCTGGGTAGATAATAGTACATTGAAATAAAGAGAAATGTTAGGTAGTTCTAGTGTGCACAGTATGACTTCGGTCAAGAGAGAAGTGAGGTACGCATCCATATGTCTGGAAGAAGACAGAACTGGTGGTTTATTTAATGTAAAATATTGCTAAGGTACATCTTTGTTCTTTTTATTAATGTAAGAACTGCTTACTTTTAGGTGTCATTGTCCCATTACAGTTGTGTGTTTGATCAGCAACGCAGCTTTGTTCTCGAAAACAAGGTTAATTGTAAATGGTGTTTGTCTAGTGTTTTATGGTAATTTTTAAGAAAAGACACCATGAAATTGTATTTTAAAGTGGCTGCCCAATTTATGTAATTCTTTTAGTGGTTTGTTAAACTTTGTGAATTAAAACTCTGGTATTTTCTTTTGATTATTAAACAATTTATGGTGCTACAAAAGTGCGCTCACTTCTGATTCAAATGAAGTTTAGTTAATAATTTCTACCTGTATATCCCATATCTGTTTGACTATTAGCTATCATCTGTGATGACTCAAATGAATGTACAGTAACTGCTTACAATTATGGTTTGGTCAGTAACCATTGTAATGTCAGTTACGTGTGAAAGCACCCATTTTAGTGTACATTGATTACTTTATTTTATTTTTGATAGGCCAGAGTTGCCTTGTGCTGTGACCACTCTCATTATCTTAGTTTTTGTCAGCTTAGTCATTTTGTCAGACCAACAACAAATATCTGTTGTTCATTTAAGAAGAGCCTGCTGTGGAAAATTATTATTCAAAATTGGTATATTGGACTTGTACCAATAAAATATTTTTTATGACTACAGATTTCGCATTTTTGTTTAAAACCAGCAAAAACTTTCTCCCAGAAAAAGAAATTTAATTTTATCTAGTTAATGTCTTTGTATTTCCTGAAATGTGTGCTATTTGGACAAATGTAGAATTGTATTTATGAATAGCTTACACACAATCACAATTAATTTTGTAAGATGGTAGTTGTGAAATAGTTAAAGAAAATGTCTGTGTTTGTGATGAAACTTACCTCACAATGAGACCAGTTGCCTATAAGTTATAACCCAGTATATCTGAAATATATGAAGTTGTCTGCTTGCCTGGCACGTGTGTGCATGCACATACACACCCCCACCCACCCCTGGGAGGCAGTAAGGAGGAGTTATTAAATTCAAATATCTTCTATACTGCCTGTCCAGGAGATACAGGGGGTGGGGGCGTGATTTTAACAGGAGCTTCTCTCAAAATATCTGCAAGGAGTTAGTCCACCCTCAACTTCTGTCTGGAGGTGGGAACAAAAATACAAAACACACTCTATATATGCATACACACACACACACACACACACACACACTACACAAGATGTGCTGCACACACAGCACCGCATGCTCAACGCAAAACACAAGTTGCCAAGCACCATTTTACATTATATACGTCAGATGCAATATGCCATCTGCAATACTCCATCCTTGCAACACAGAATGTATATTAACCAAGTTAAGTTTTAGGTGTTAGTGTTCCTTTCATAAAATACATGAGTATCCTATTGGTTAGAAACAGTCATGTGGCCTGCATAGGAGCATCATGTGATCTTTGTATCACATGATGCCCCTATACTGTTAACTATGTAGCGGCTACATGCACAACACAGACAGTAGTGCATTTAATCTCTTCCATGCATAATCGCCTTTTCCTCCAGCCCATATAAGGTGAGGTTAGGCTGGGGAAGAATGAAGGAGTGCTGTGTGTGCAATAGGTGGGTAGTAAGGTAGTGAGATCACCTGATGTTCTCTTACATTCACTTATTTAACTATGCAAATTAAGAGGCAGGCGACTACTACTAAATAAACAGGAGCAGTTGTGTGACTTTCATTTACAGACCTGGCTGCCCCTGTAATTTTCAAGTATCTATCTGCACAGGATGATGGACATAATTTCTGACCATGTTGAATTCACTAGGGTGGCTGTGCATAAAGCCCACTTTGCTATCCTTGTGAATTTGATGGGCTTAGTGCTGCATAAATATAAAATTCATAAAAGATGTATTTATTGTCCTGTCATAACATGTCACTGCTATATGTTTTCAGATAGTGATACTGTTTTTATACATGTAGCACTGTTAAGCTGTTTTTGTGTTGTAAATGTATACTATCGGTAACAGTTATATTGCATGTGAGTAAACTATTTCCTGTGAAGTTGCATTGCCATGGTATACATGTAAAACTGATAGGCTATACAAGTGTCCTGTAGTTGTACTACACTTACTGCTTGTACTGTTATGATTTGCATGAGTAATTTATCTTGCCTATTAAGAACATTGTACTCCTCTGTTACACGTGTGCTATATACATGTGTCCTATTCACACAACTGATATTATGATTGATAGTAATTTACATGCTCTTACATCACGGCTGTTTCTCACAGATGGCACTGTTAAATTATATATGCTGCCCTGTTAGGTTAAAGTGGAACCATCATGTTAGGTAAAGTCACCCTGCAATAATTAAGCAGGTGGTGACTAGCTTAATAGTTATTTTACATCCCAAAGTAGCCACTTGTAAAGTAAATATTAATCTTCTGAGACTGACGACCAGGTTAGTGCAACCTGTGCCGTCAGTCCCTTCCAGTGCCATTTGGGCCAGTGCTATGCTTCCAAAGGAAGACTGGGACTGACGGTGCAGGCACGCAGGCAAGATGTTTGTGCTGATGCCTGGCTTCCGTTCTGGGAGGCTTAAGAATTACTGTGCAAGCGGCTACTTTTGTGAGGTAAAATAACTATTATTAAAAGGGATCTCTCACCCCTACAAAAGTTAGGCTTATTAGATACAGTATATAGCTATAATGAAAACGATAACTAGTTTTTTAAAAAAAATACGCTATGTGGGCTAAAACTATTGAGTACATAGTACCCTGCGCCCTACTTCCGCATACACTATTCTTGCTGCTCTGCTGAAGACCGTTTAATGTCAAAAGTCCTACACCTTGGAAAGACTGAGCAGAGCAACACAAGGTAGTTATATTACATCAGCAAGGTCTCTCCCAGGCAGGCAGCGGTTTCCAAATGTGCTGGCCCAAGCTCTTTTGAAGAAGCACAAAGAAACTGGCAATGTTGAGGACCATAGACTCTGTGATCAGCCGATGAGACTTAGCGGATGAAAGGCACAGCATGCTTACTTCCCTTATCAAATGGAAGATGTCCAGCAGTGCTATCAACTTAGAATTGGCAGACAACAGTGGGATTGTGGTACACCCATCTACTGTCTGGAAAAGTCTGGTCAGAAGTGGTCTTCATGGAAGGCTTGCGTTCAAAAAGCCATACCTCCGACGTGGAAACAAGGCCAAGCGACTCAACTGTGCATGGAAACACAGGGACTGGGTGCAGAAAATGGTAGCAGGTGCCCTGCACTGATGAGTCAAAATTTGAAATATTTGGCTGTAGTAGAAGGCAGTCTGTTTGCTGAAGGGCTGGAGATAGTGGTACAAGATAGTGGTACAAGAATGAGTGTCTGCAGGCAAGAGTAAAGCATGGTTTGAGGTTCCTTGCAAGTTTGGGGCTGCATTTCTGCAAATGGAGTTGGGGATTTGGTCAGAATTAATGGTATCCTCAATGCTGAGACGTACAGGCAGATAAGTATAAATCATCATCAAGATCATCAGGAAGGCATCTGATTGCACCTAAATGTATTCTGCAGCATGACAACCCCAAAAATACAGCCAAAGTCATTAAGAACTATCTTCAGCGTAAAGAAGAACAAGGAGTCCTGGAAGTGATGGTCTGGCCCCCCCACAGAGCCCTGATCGCAACATCGAGTCTGTCTGGGATTACATGAAGAGATAGAAGCAACTGAGGCTGCCTAAATCCACAGAAGAACTGTGGTTGGTTCTCCAAAAAGTTTGGAACAACCGGTACCACGATCTTGCATTTCAGCTTGGAAAGCTCCGTCTGTTCCTGCAATCAAGCAGGGCTGCACTAGCCTTTAGTTACTCAGTGCCGGTTATTCTTACCTCTCCTGACGCAAGCTGCATTACGAAGCCTCTAATGTACTAATGCCTTGATCCCTTCTGTGAAGAGTGTGTTTCAGAATGAAACAGACCATCTGTTACTACAAACAAGCAAGGCTGAACCTCTCAATGGGCTTCGGTTAATTGAGTCAAACCAGATATGCCTGGGTGTTCCACAGATGGAACGCACGCTGACTCGGAGGTAACTACAGGTTCTAGCATTCAGCATGCATGATAAGGAGTTTTTCTCTTTAACATTATTTATTTTAATTAGGCTATTCTGCATGTCCCTTTGCTTAGGACAATATAACTAGTTCAAATGCTTGCTTGTGCTTCATATGTATAATGGCTGGCTGACCCTTCCAAGCTTTGTCATATTACATTTCTGGAGGCTACTAGTATGAAGATCCATCCCCGTTAAAGAGTTGCTGGGATAATACATTTCCTCCAGTCTAGACTCTCTTCAATGCTGTACAAAGAGAATCTATTCAATTTTCTGACTTTCGTATATTACCCTTTTTCCTCATGAGACTTCTTATCCTTCTGAAGAGATTACCTCAGGATAGAGGTTCTCCTACAGCATTATTCAGATTACGCAGTTTCTACTTATTTAGTGCAGAACTGAGTTCTTCTTCGCTCAAGAAACTTGGAGACAGGGTATCCTGTAACATAATACTTAGCAGTGGAGGAAGCTTACTCCGTAATCCTCCCATTTCTATTATCCCAGGGGTCAAGTGGTGAGGCATATAAACTGCTTGATCTTTCACTAGGTTGCTAGGTTCCTATAAATTACAATGTCTCTATCTCAGAGTTCCTTTCTCGAAGGGGACATAATTACAGGTCTCCTGGCCACTCCCATAGATTTGTTCTATTTGGGGTATATTGTTGAACGGGCCAAGGGGAATGTTTATGTCCCTTGCCTTCCCTCAGCCACAATTAGGCTGTGGTAATGGTATTACCGAAGAACCTGTACTGCAATAGGTTGGAGTTCAGTACGGAATACTATTCCTCAAGCACTTAGAAATTTTGTCTGAGTTTTTCACTTGAGATGCAATCGGACAAGCAGCCTATGGCCATACAAGCGTGAATGCACCCAAACCCATTCGATCTTCGGAGTGAGGCAGGCTATAGCTTGGATGGTACCTGGATGGGAGAACGCCTGGGAATACCAGGTGCTGTTGCGGTGTTTATAGATGTGTATGTGTGTATCTTTGTAGGTATATGTATATATCTATGTGTATGTGTGTACAGGTGTGTTTATGTATGTATCCTGGAACTTGGCCTTTTGGGTGCCGGAATGGTACTGAATGCATTGCTTTGAGGTGCGTCCCGTGCCACTCTGGCCCTCGGGGGGATAATGGGACTAGGTTAGGTATAGCCTCTTCTCTATTAACAGAGGTAGTCCAGGGAATTAGAAGCGACCAGTATAGTGTAACATTTATCATTACAAACAAGCCATGAAAGGTGTCATATGCCGATCTCGGAAGATTGGAAGTTCTTCTTCCACTTCCATTACCAGTCATCCTGATGCTTCTGTCATGGGCCTCCGTTCTTCCCGGATCCTGCATTATTGTAGCTGATGGCTTGAAGGCTGAGAGGAGCTTTTATGGCATAGGGACTTATCAGAGCAACTTGTATATACTAACCTCGCCGGTTGTTGACTTTCCTCATCTCAGGTTGACTATGGAACAGTGTCCATATCCTCCAGAAGGTGCAGGGATGGACATCTTGAATAATTCCTGCCGTCCCCTGTTTACGTCTTAGACGTTCCCCAGTAGAGTTTTATCAGATGAGGTTTATCCCTACATCTTTGCAGGATTTGTGCTCAGCTTCTCAGAGATGCTACTTACTCCCTTTGTAATCTTCTATGATTATCATGAGATACATTTCTGCAGTCACATTATTAAGCCCATCAACAGGTGATTAATTCCCCAGGGGATTTGAGCTTAGTATTAAGCCTCTCATATTACCAACTTCTTTGAGCCTTCATTGAGCAGGTCTCTATGACACTCTTAACCCTCGACCATTCTGCTCACAGCTGTTACATCTGCTCGAAGAGTTGGGGAACTTCCGGCTATTCTGTGTACTCCTCCACACATGGGTTTTTTTTTATCAGGTCAAGTTGTCTTTCAACCTAAACCATCTGTTTGTTCCAGGGTGATGGATGTCTTCTGTCTCAGCCTATTCTTCCATCCTTCTGAGCTACCCCTGATACAGGCAGGGGAAGATCCTTGTATTCCTCATCTCCTGGCCAGATGTCTGATTATTTAGACTCTGTTTTCGCTGGTAGCTTTTGGCATATTGCAGCATCCTGAATGTCCATCAGTAGATAATCTAGGACTGCTGCAACTTGGCTTCTACATTAGCCTTCAATACGCCTATTGCCAGCTTGGGCTGATTACACAGCCCACAGTCATATCACTGACCAGGGCACAGACTAAAGTAGCTACAAGTGAGGAGCTCTGCAGACTTCTACCTTGTCGGCAGTTTCCACTTTATTATTGTTCTTCTGGCCTCAGCGGCTTCCAGATTTGGCATGTAAGTGCTGGAATCTGCACTTCCTGTCCAGGATACATATTATTCCCTCCCAATGTCCTGCTTTGGTAAGTCCCACAGTCATTGCCGTGTATTGGACACGGAGGAAAAGGTGAAATTTACTCACCAATATTTTGTTTTCCTCTGTGTCCTTCCACGGCACCCCTCCCTTAGGGTACGGTATGTATTCTTGTTGTTAGTACAAATGATCTTGGTATACAGTGTTCCTATGCTTTGAGAAGTATCAGTTATTTTGCATTATTTTGGTTACTAACCTGTTGTATTGTACAGCTTGGACAGTAGTATAAGTGGAGGGAGGAGGAGGAACCAGATATTTGTAGTTTTGGTTTGGTCCAACCAGCTGGGAGGCGGAGCTAACGCCTACAGTCATTGCCGTGGAAGGACACAGAGGAAAACAAAATATTGGTGAGTAAATTTCACCTTTTCTCTGTTGTCCCATACAGGTTACTGGTAACTCTTGGTAGGCGATCCACCCCTTTAAGTAGGCAGGAACAATTCTAGAATTGTATGCAGGGGGTTGAGCCTACCTTCCCTCCTTGGCTGCAGCTAGCCAACCATCTCCAGAAAGATTTGTTCCTTGGTGAAGATAACACAGGCAAGACAACAGTTCTGCTATAGTTTTAGAAACTTTTTTTATTTTTCTGTTAGATATGAAATACCATTAGAAGGATTACCATAACTGACAATGCCCTTAAATGTGGCTAGCTCAGTATCCAGGTGCTTTTTGTGGACCTTAAGCCCTGAGGGGGAAAATCTTGATCCAAGTGCTTCCCCAGGCGTTACCCACTGAGGTTACTTCTTGCTACATGGTAATCTGAAGACAGAAGATCTGCAGGAAAGGTGAGCAGCCCTTTGAGTGCTGCAGGTCCACTTGTCCCACAGTTCCCCTCCACACAGGGGTGTTTTCATTTGGAGTTCCTATTGCACACTCCTGCACTCATTGGGTCTATCTGTCTGTTGGGTGTTTTGGAGCAGGTTTATGTGGTAACAACCCTTTAGCTGCTGGATTGGCACTTTTTGGGGGGGTTTCTAACATTTTGCCTACTGGTTTAGTGTTTTTTTGGGTGTCCTAATGGCATTTTAGATTTACACTCTCAATTTTGTAAAATTTGAGTTCCGCACCTTTAAGGCGCATTTTGCCGCATAGATGCCATTGCTCCATTCACTTCTATGGGACTGTACTGTTTGACTCTGCAACCACTTAACCTAACAACTTCAGAGATGGCTCATTTTACTTATCTGACCTTGCTCTATCATCCGGTTCGTGTTTCTAGTGGGTTGAGGGGCTCAGGAGGCTTCGGGCACTGTTTGGAGTACTTTTCTGTGAAAACTACATTTCCCATGAATGCTTGCTTCGCGCGCTCGTTTCTGATTGGCTCCTGTCGCGGTAGCCATTTTGTGACCTTTCCAGAACGAGTATCCTACGCAGGGCTTGGACTCTACTTCTCTCCTCTGCTAATTAACCCTTCGCCTGCCAGAAAAGTTTATTTTAACGATTTCTGGGGTGAAACTTTAATCCTACACACTATAATTGGGTGATTTCTTATACAGTAAGGTTATTTGACACTGTGAGAATGTCTGTCTATACCTTTGGAGCTTGGGGCCAGATCTAAGACTAAGGAGGCTGGAGACTCTGTATCCCCCATTGCGCATTGCTGTTCCTGTCACTCAGGGCTACCTAGAGAATTCTCAGGTCACTTATGCCCAGCATGTTCTGATGTCCCTGAAAACATTCCAGGGACCTCCAATCCCAGTTACAGGGGGCCTTTCATTCTTGGCAGGCCCCCTCCTCAGTCAAGTCTTCCCTGCCCAAACCTCATGGAGTACCTGACCTGTCATATTCCTCTGAGGAGGAGCTGCTGGTGAATTCAGATGTTGAGGAATGTTCTGTGTTGTGCTCCTTTCAGTTTTTTGGGGATCCTTTTGAGGCTGATCCTGAGCCCCTCCGCTGAGGGTCTGATCAAGGCTGTCTTGACTATTCTTAACATTCCCATAGTTCAGGAGGTTCCTTCTGACCCCTCTGATGTGTTCCAGGAGCCTGAAAAGCCCCTTACTTACTTTCCACCTAACCCCACTCTTTACCGCCTTGTGTCTGAGGAGTGGAAATCCCCAGACAAGAAACCCTCTGTGTCCAAGAAATTTGCCAGGCTTTATCCCTTTTCTGATGCAGCGCTTACTTAGTGGGTTCATCCTCCGAAAGTGGATGCTCCTGTTTCCAGGCTTTCCAAGTCTACTGCCTTGCCAGTCTCTGTTGCCTCTGCTCTGAAAGACTGGACTGACGAACTTGAGAACTCCCTCAAGTCCATTTTTGCCACTCCTGGTTCTGCCATGCGTCCAGCATTCGCTGCTGCAATGGTGAACTGGGCCATTGCGGTCTGGATTGAACAGTTCACCAGGGCTGTCCGTCAGGATGTGCCTACTTCGGATAATTTGCTCCTTCTCGCCAGCATTTGAGGCACAGCACTATGTTTCTGCTACCTTATTTTATGCCATCTGTTTGGTGGCTAGGGTTTCCACCATGTCTGTGGTGGCCAGATGAGCTCTTTGGATCAAGATCTGGTCTGCTTACACTGCTTCTAAGAAAGTATTGCTCTCTCTACCCTTTCAGGGTACCTCCTTGTTTGGGCCAGACCTTAAGGATCTGATCAGTGAGGCCATATCACGGTGCCAGTGTTCCTGCTCTGACGGTGACATTGTTACTGTGCCTAATTTCCATGCTGCCTTCTCATTGGCCTGTCATCTTTGCTCCACCCAGGGCTTGCCTTTTTATAACCTGTCATATCTATTCTAAGGCGCCCTTTAGTGGTGTATCTGAGCCTGAAGTTTTGCTATTGTGTTGCTGTTCGTGTATGACCCGGCTTGCCTGACGACGTTCCTCTGTTTCCCGTGTATTGCTCCATTACTGATCTGGCTGAGAACCCGCTCCGTCGCTTCTCTCTATGTGCTTCTTCCTCTTCTTTGCGCATGCTACAGGACCATTTGGTCTGCACAGCATGTACATTGATGTCATCACGGCACGCAGTGGAGAGTGATGATGTGGGGGGGGGGGGGGGGGTTGGACTGTGGGACTTTGTCCAGGGCTGGTGCAAGGATTTTTGCCACCCTAGGCAAAACCTAATTTTGCTGCCCCTTGGCTCCATCCCTTGTGCCCTTCCCATTTATGCCCCGCCTCTGTATGTGTTTAAGTGTCAGTGTGTTCCCTACATGTGTCAGTTTGTGTGTGTGTGTTCTCTATATGTGTATGTGTCTGTCAGTATGTGTTCCCTGTATGTATATGTGTGTCAGTGTGTGTGAGTCTCTGTAAGGATATCAGTGTGTAAGTATGTGTGTGTGCTTCTCTATATGTGTATCAGTGTGACAGAGTGTATAATCTCTATATGTGACTCTCCCACTCTTGACTGTTGACCCCCCTTTGACTCTCTCTCTCTCCGTCTGACTCGTGATCCCCCTCTTGACTGCTGATCCCCCTTTGACTCTCTCTCTCCCCTGTCTGACTCTTGATCCCCCTTTTGACTGCTGATCCCCCCTTTCACACACTCTCTCCCAGTCTGATTCTTGATCCCTCTCCTGACTCCTGATCCCCCCCTTTGAATCTCCTCTCCCATCTGACTCTTGATCCCTCTCCTGACTGCTGATCCCCTCTTTGAATCTCTCTCTCCCCGTCTCACTCTTGATCCCCCTCTTGACTGCTGATACCCCCTTTGACTCTTTCCCCTGTCTGACTCTTGATCCCCCTTTTGACTGCTGATCCCCCTTTCATGCTCTCTCTCCCAGTCTGATTCTTGATCCCTTTCCTGACTGCTGATCCCCCCTTTGACTCTCTCCCCTTCTGACTATCCCCTCTTGACCCCCCTTCCACTTACTCTTCCGGTGCACTCTCTCCCCAGTGAGTACGTTTTGGTGCTCTCCCTTGTCTGGCTTTTATTAACCTTCTCAGTGCCAGAGGGGTATACAGTGCATTGCAAAGCTATGCGTTGCGTACCCCTCTGGCACTGAAAGGGTTACTGTAGCACAGCTTGGTCGTCTGTGCACACTTTTGCCAAACACTACCGTGTTGGTGTGCTGGCTTCGTCTGAAGCCAGTTTTGGCAAGAAAGTCCTTAAGGCAGTTCTGCCTGTCTAGGACTTTGTTTCCTGTGTCTTAGAGCTCTTTACCTGTTGAGCCCTGTTGGCTTTTGTTCAGTGTGCTGTGTTCACTTTTACTGGTGTGCTGTTACAGTTCAGTTTCTGTTAACACTTGGTTTGTTTGGGCTATTTTGTGCTCTGGGTAGTCCATAGGAGCTCTGGTATCATGGGGACCTGCACTTGGTCCTTGCCTTCTTTCCCACCACTGGGAAATTCAATGTTGGTTACCTGTAAGCTATATTGGACAACAGAGAAAAGAGGATTTCTCTGTTGTCCAATACAGGTTACTGGTAACTCTGGGAGACGATCCGCCCCTTTAATAGGCAGGAACAATTCTAGAAGTGTATGCAGAGGGTGGAGCCTACCTTCCCTCCTTGACTGCAGCTGGCCAACCAGCTCCAGAAAGATTTGTTCCTTGATGAAGACAATACCAGGCTGAGAACAGTTTTGCTATAGTTTTAGAATCTTTTTATTTTTCTGTTATATATGGAATACCACCATTAGGAGGATTACCATAACTGACAATACCCTTAGATGTGGCTAGCTCAGTATCCAGGTGCTTTCTGTGGACCTTTAAGCCCTGAGGGGGAAAATCTTGATCTAAGTGCTTCCCCAGGAGTTGCCCACTGAGGTTACGTCTTACTACATGGAAATCTGAACACAGAAGCTCTACAGTAAAGGTGAGCAACCCTTTGAGTCATGCAGGTCCACTTGTCCCACACTGCCCCTCTGCACGGGGTGTGTTCATGGAGTTCGTATTGCACACTTCTGCACTCGTTGGGTCTATATGTATGTCTGTTGGGTGTTTGGAGCAGGTTTATGTGGTAATTTAACCCTTCGAATGCCAGAGGGATACGGAATGCACTGCAAAGAAATTTATTCCGTACCCCTTTGGCACTCAAAGGGTTAACCCTTTAGCTGCTGGTTTGACACTTTTTAGGGGTTTTTCTAACACTGTTCCTACTGGTTTAGTATTTTTGACTGTCCTTACATGTTCTATTGATGTTTTGCATATTTTACTGTTAAATTTGTAAAATTTGAGTACTGCACCTGTAAGGCGTGCTTTACTGCATAGGTGCCATTGCTCCATTCCCTTCTATGGAACTATACTGTTTGGGACGTAGCTCTGCAACCGTTTAACCTTGCGACTTCAGAGATGGCTCATTTTACTTGTCTGCCGTTGCTCTATCATCCGGTTCATGTTTCTAGTGTGTTGGGGGGCTCAGGGGGCTTTGGGTACTGTTTGGGGTACTTTTTTTGAAAAACTACATTTCCCATGAGCACTTGCTTCACGCGCTCTTGTTTCTGATTGGCTCCCGCTGAGGCAGCCATTTTTGAGCGTTTCTGGGTGAGTATCCTACGCAGGGCTTGGACTCTCCTTCTGCTGATTAACCCTTCGCCTGCCACATAAGTTTATTTTAGCAATTTCTGGGGTGAAACTTTAATCCTACACACTAATTCAGTGATTTATTATACTGCAAGGTTATTTGACACTGTGAGAATTTGTATACCACTACAGCTTGGGGCTAGACCTAAGACTAAGGAGGATGGGGTCTGTGTATCCCCCATTGCTCTTCCTGTCACTCAGGGCTACCTAGAGAATTCTCAAGTCATTTATGCCCAGCATGTTCTGATGTCACTGACAGCATTCCAGGGACCTCCAGCCATGCATTAGAGCCAGCTTGGGTGCAAGAGTTCAAGGCTGCGACTAGGGACCTTAGATCCACATTGCAACTCTTTCCATCCCAGTTACAGGGGGCCTTTCAGTCTTGGAAGGCCCCCTCCTCATTCACGTCTTCCCTGCCCAAACCTCAGGGAGTACCTGACCTGTCATATTACTCTGAGGAGGAACTGCTGGTGGATTCGGATTTTGAGGAGGGTTCTGTGTTGGGGTCCTCTCAGTTTTTTGGGGACCCTTTTGAGGCTGATCCTGGGCCCTCCGCTGAGGGCCTGATCAGGGCCGCCTTAACTACTCTTAACATTCCCCTAGTTCAGGAGGTCCCTTCTGATCCCTCTGATGTGTTCCAGGAGCCTGCTAAGCCCCTTAATTACTTTCCACCTAATCCCACTCTTGACCGCCTTGTGTCTGAGGAGTGGATATCCCCGGACAAGAAACCCTCTGTGTCCAAGAATTTTGCACACCTTTATCCCTTTTCTGAAGATGAGCTTCCTCAGTGGGTTCATCCCCCCCCCAAAGTGGATGCTCCTGTTTCCAGGCTGTCTAAATCTACTGCCTTACCAATCTCTGTTGCCTCCGCTCTGAAGGACTGGACAGACAGAAACTTGGTTTCTCTCAAGTCCATTTTTGCCACTGCTGGTTCTGCTATGCATCCAGCGTTTGCTGCAGCATGGGTGAACCGGGATATTGCCATCTGGACTGAACAGCTCACCAGGGCTGTCCGTCAAGATGCACTTACTTCAGATAAGTTGCGCCTTCTTGCAAACATTTCTAAGGCACAGCACTATGTTTCTGCTGCCTTATTTGATGCCATCCGTTTGGTAACTAGGGTTTCCACCATGTCTGTGGTGGCCAGGCGAGCCCTTTGCCTCAAGATCTGATCTGCTGACACTGCTTCTAAGAAAGCTTTACTTTCCCTACCCTTTCAGGGTACCTCTTTGTTTGGGCCGGATCTTAAGGATCTGATCAGTGTGGCCACAGGGGTAAGTGTATTCTTCTACCCTTGGTTTCCAGGAAGAAATTGCCGCTTAAGCGTAACAGGTATTTTCGTTCCTTTCAGAATGAGACACAACCGGCAAACCAGACAGTTCCCTCAGCTCCACGTACCTCCTCCAAGCCCAATCAGCAATGGAAGCCCAAGGTCTCCTCCAAGCCGCCTTTGGCATGACTCACCTAACCCGGGTCCACACTCTGCTGTGGGTGATCGCCTGCGTCACTATCACAGCATTTGGGACGATTCAGTGATGGACCCATGGGTTTTGCAGGTAGTGACTGAAGGGTACAGGATCCCTTTCATCTCTCTTCCTCCCTTTCGCTTTCTTCCTTCTTATACGCCTCAGGGTGCAGAGAAACAACATCTGGTCTGCGCTGTTCAGGCTCTTCTGGACAAAGACGTTCTGGAGCCAGTTCCAGTTCAGGACAAAGGTATGGGTTTTTACTCAAACCTCTTTGTGGTCTCCAAGAAGGACGGCGGTTGTCGTCCCATTTTGGACTTGACGGATCTCAATTTCTTTGTGACCCAGACTCATTATCACCCGGAGTCTCTACGGACAGTGATTGCCGCCATTCCTTGCATCCCTGGATCTTCAGGATGCGTACTTACACATTGCCATTCATCCAGAGAGCCAGCAGTACCTCCGATTTGCCGGTGACAGGGGACATTTTCAGTTCTCAGCTCTTCCATTTGGTCTGACGACTGCTCCTCAGGTCTTCAACCGTGTCCTGGGTGTCTTGATATCCGTCCACCACCGGAATGGCATCAGAGTTACTCCATATATGGACAACTTGCTTCTGAAAGCCCCCTCTGCGGAACTTCTTCATCAGCAAGTTCAGCACTGCATTCAAGCTCTCACCCATCACGGGTGGATCATCAACTTGGACAAGTCAGCTCTTGTCCCATCCCAGTGTCTGGTCTTCCTGGGCCTTCTCTTCGACACTCAGAAGAGCATGGTGTTCCTCATGGGAGGTGGCTCACCAGATTGACCACAGGGTTTCCGAGATTCTGTTTCAGGATCCAGTTCCAGTCCAGAAACTGTCCTGTCTGGTAGGGAAATTCTGAAGACGTCTGGTTCATTCCTCTTCATGTGGAACTGAGTTTGTCATGGTGGCTTGACTTTTCCAAACTGCTGAAGGGCAAGTCCTTCTCGGTACTCTTCTGGACCAAGGTGACGACGGATGCCAGCCTCTCCGGCTGGGGAGTGGTCCTGGGTCGCTTGAGCGCTCGGGGCCGGTGGTCTCTGGAGGAGTCCCTCCTTCCGATCAACATATTGGAGCTTTGGGCGATATTTCATGCCCTTCGACATTGGACATCTCAGTTGGAAGACTGTCCACTCAGAGTGGAATCCGACAACGCCACCGCTGTAGCTTATATCAACAAGCAAGGCGTAACAAGAAGTCTCGCTGCTTGGTTAGAGGTCAAGGCTATTTTGTCCTGGGCAGAAGAACACGTTCCTGCCATATCCTCAGTGCACATTCCAGGCGTAGACAACGTCATGGCGGACTTCTTCAGTCGACACACAGTGGACAGCGGAGAGCGGGAGTTGCAACCAGAGGTGTTCCACCTCATTGTTCAGAGATGGGTTCCTCCTTACATCGACCTGATGGTGACAAGATACAACAGGAAGGTTCCAAGGTTCTGCTCTCGGTGGAGAGACCCTCTGGCTCTAGCTGTAGATGTGATGTCCATTCCTTGGTTATTCCCTCTGGCTTACGTCTTTCCTCCCCATGTTGCACAGGGTGTTATGGAAATTACTGCTGGAGCGTTGTCCAGTTATTCTGATTGCTCCATACTGGTCTCGTCATTCTTGGTTTCCGGAGCTCTTGGATCTGTCTGTGGAGGAGCCCTTTCGGCTCCTCTACCGTCCGGATCTTCTTCTACAGGGTTACCTGTGGACGGAAGATGTTCACCGGCTAGCTTTGACGGCTTGGAAATTGAATCCTCAATATTGAGAAAGGCTTTTCTTCTGGTGTGGTGTCTACTATGCTCAGTGCCCACAAACCTGTTTCTTCCAAGATCTACCATCATGTCTGGTCGACTTTTTTGTCTTGGTGTGCTGACAGGGACCTGCCTCAGGATTTTGATCTGCCTATGGTCCTGGCCTTTTTGCAGGACGGTGTGGGTAAGGGCCTCAGTTTGAGTTCCCTTAAGGTTCAGACTTCTGCTCTTTCTGTTTTCTTTCAGAGGCGCATTGCCATCCTTCCTGATGTTAAGGTTTTCTTCCAGGGCGTTGCTCATGCTCTTCCTCCCTGCTCTTCAGCGGGATCTTAACTTGGTTTTGGGCTTTCTTCAGCACCCCCATTTGAGTCTTTGGCTACTCTTCCTCTACGCCTTTTGACGTGGAAAATGGCGATTGTATCTGTCCTCCGTGTTGCAGAGTTACATCCAACCTCCCTATTTGGTGTTTCACGAGGACAAGGCGGTGCTTCGCACTTCTCAGGAGTTTCTTCCTAAGGTGGTCTCTGAGTTCCACATCAATCAGGAGATTGTGGTGCCCTCTTTCTGCCCGGACCCAACCTCTAACAAGGAGAGGGATTGCCACGTGTTAGATGTGGTGCGTTGTCTCAAGTTTTATGTACATCGCACTGAGACTATCAGGAAATCAGAAGCACTGTTCATCATTCCTGAGGGTCCTAGGACAGGAAGACCTGCATCCAAAGTGACTATTGCTTCTTGGATCAAGTCCACTATTCGTAAGGCTTATGAGCGGAGGAAGAAGCCTGTCCCCTTCAGGGTCACGGCTCATTCTACAAGATCTATTGGGGCCTCTTGGGCTTACAAGAATCAGGCCTCTGCTGATCAGTTGTGCAAGGCGGCCACATGGTCTTCTGTGCACACCGTTTAGAAGCACTACCGTGCTGATGTATTGGCATCGGCTGATGCCAGCTTTGGGAGGAAAATCCTGGAGGCAGTTTTGCCTGTCTAGGTTTTCCTTCGATTCTTGGTGCTTCCTTCACTTTTGAGCCCTGTTGACACTAGTTCAGTGCGCTGTGTAACAGTTCCTGGGGTGGTGTTACCCCTGTTCAGTGTCTGTTGACACTTCAGTTGTTTTGTTGGCCTATCTCTGATCTGATGGTTCATATCTGCACTGGTGACTTTGGGGGCCCTGTGCCTGGTTCTTGCCTTCTTCCCACCTCTGGGAAACTTAATGTTTGGACATCCCTGAGTTACCAGTAACCTGTATTGAATGACAGAGAAAAAGAAGATTTTAGTCTTACCTGTTAAATCCTTTTCTCTTAGTTCATACAGGTTACTGTTCTCCCACCCTGTCAAGGGACCATACTTGGCTTTCCTGTGGCAGACGTGGGGGTTCTTCGGGGTCATGCTCACAGGAGTCTTCTTTCCCTTCTAGCTAGTCATAGTGTCTCAAATCTTTCTGGAGCTGGTTGGCTAGCTGCAGCCAAGGAGGGAAGGTAGGCTCCACCCCCTGCATACACATCTAGAATTGTTCCTGCATATTAAAGGGGCGGATCACCTCCCAGAGTTACCAGTAACCTGGACTAAGAGAAAAGGATTTAACAGGTATTTCTAAAATCCTCTTTTTAGTCTTACCTGTTAAATCCTTTTCTCTTAGTCCATATAGCTTACAGGTCTCCCACCCTGGCAAGGGACCATGCTTGGTACCCCTGTGGCTGGATGTGGGAGACCTGTCAGGTACATGCTCACAGGACTCTTCTCTTTCCCTTCTTGCTAGCTAGCTAGCTTGGCTAGGATAATTGTCTCAAATATAACGGGGTGGGGGGGATAGCTAGTGACCAGCTAAGGAGGAGAGGAAGGCTCCACCCCTGCAGACTTTCCAAGAATTGTTCTTGCCTACTTAAAGGGGCTATCACCTTCCTAGAGTTACCTGTAAGCTATATGGACTAAGAGAAAATGACTAAAATCCTCTTTTTGCAGGCTTTCTTCTGATTTGCTGTCTGTTTTGCTGTGGCAGTTGTACTTCTCTCTCTCTCACTTATCTTATGTAGTATCAGACTCTCCTTGCTCTCCTTCTGAAGATTAACCCTTCACTTGCCACATAAGTGTAGTCTCTTGGCTTTAAAGGGTGATATATTGATCAGGGCATATTTCTAGTATTGTATACTAGTGTTGGGACACTTGATTGGGAAGTATGTTGAACTCTAAGGAGCAAGGGGGGTAAATCCAAGACAAATGACTTGGGCGGGGCGCCTTACCCCCTCACATACTGTTCCTTATACCAAGTGGGGCTTTCCAGAGAGTATTCAGGATCTCTGCCCCTCTTGCGCTGTGGCCCCCAGTACTCCTCCAGAGCCCTCCACCACTGATTAAGAGCCAGTTTGGGTGAAAACAATACAGTATTTAGTGGACCAAATATCCTTCTCTCTACAGAGGATGCTTCAGTCGTGGAAGCCCCCACTACCTTTAAATGTGGCCCTCATTTCTAAGTGTGTTCCTCAGATTTTTGGGTCTTCCTCTGGTAGTGAATTATCAGAAATGAATGAGGATGATTGGAACTATGAAGATATAGGATTCTTCCTACTCCTATGGAGATTGCTGTGTGGCTGATCCCCCTCCCCTTGGATGAGGGGCTCATTAGGGCAGGTTTTCACCTCTGATGAGGGGACTACTTCTACGGATGTCTTCTAGAGGCATAAGAAGTCTTGTCCTTTCTTCTCTCCTAATGCCCCTCTTGACCAGATCCTTCTGGATGACTGGAAATATGGTTTTCTCAATATGGTTTTATAAGAAGCACACATTTTCTGAGGTGGCCTTCACGCAGTGGGCCTTTACACCAACCATGGACGAACCTATTTCACATTTAGCTAAGATTACTGCTCTTCCTCTTGTGAATGCAGCAGGACTGAAGGAGCTATCACACAAGAAGCTGGACTCTATCCTCAAGGCTGCATTTGTGGCCACTGGTGCAGCACTCAGACCTGTCTTTGCCTCTGCCTGGGGTTTGGGGTGTACAACTGGTTGAGGCTCTCCATGCTGATGTCCCTAAGGAGAATTTGTTGGTTCTTATGGCCAACATTGGAGCTGAATAGATTATCAGTAATGCAACTGGTGTTGAGCACTTTGTTGCCACAGATTCCCACCAAGAGTCCGCCCATGACGAGGAAGGTGCGTCTTTTTCACACACACACACACACACACACACACACACACACACACACACACACACACACACACACACACACACCACTGACAAAGTAGGGCACATAATGCCCAAGCCTCTCAAGCATGCCCGCCACAAAACCCAGACTGCTCTGGCAGCCAAAGTGAGCAGCTGCAAGGGCCAAGTCTGACAAGCACTCCTTCCACATGACTCATAGAATCCTGGTCTATCTCTCCCTGTAGGGGGGGTCGTCTCTGCCATTTTTGAGACTCCTGCGAGTCCTCGATCATTGACCAGTGGGTTTTCCGGGTAATCTTGGGAGGGTACCACATAATTTGAAGTCCCTTCCTCCATATTGAATATTTTTGTCAAGGGTGCTGAAAGAGCCGCACAAAGCACGGCTGTTCCAGGAGCTAGAGGGCTCATTGCTGGAAAAACAGGTTCTGATTCCAATACCTACCCCAGAGCACGGTTTGGGGTTGTATACTAACCTGTTTGCGGTTCTGAAGAGGACTATGGCTGTCACCCCATTCTGTACCTCAAATGTCTCAACAAATATGCGGTGAATATATGCTTCAATCTTTGCATTCTCTCATCGAGGCACTGTGCCCAGGGGGAGTATCTGGCCTCTTTGGATGTTCAGGATGTGCATCTGCCTTCCCAATTCACTGGGGCAGCGAACAATACATGCGTTTTGCTTTAGGCTCAGATCATTACCTGTTCACGACTCTAGCGTTTAGCCTGGCTTCTGTCCCTCACATTTTCACCAGGGTCTTGGCGGCCTTAGAGGCCTTCATCTACTCCCAGGGCATTGCCACCTTACGTGGATGACATCTTAATTAAGGCTCCCTCCGAGGAGCTCTTTACTTGTCAGGCTCAGGAATGTGCCCGGCTTCTGGTCCACTGTGGTGAATCCTGAATATAAATGGGATCCCTCATCAAAAAGTATTCCATATTATATGAATTTGAAATATAAAACATTATACATAAAAATAAAAAGCATGTGACAAAACTTATGTGCGATAGTGCACAAGCATACATATACACATTTGTCCATATCTACACACACCTATGTGTTCATCATAATGTGCACATATACACATCTATGTACTCACCACAATGGTAATAATAAACACTTATGAAATGCCATAATTCCCAATATTCCCACTAAAGTGTCATTAAATAATAAATCACCACTGTATAGATGGTTATCTATTTATTATATTAGACCATCCTAAACTATCTAAACAAAAATGACTGTCTTATAATATTAAATGTGCTAAAAATATGATTCTTAAAACATTAAATGTGAGGAAAAAAATTACAAGGGTTCCTCAAAGCTCTCATTCAGACCCAATGGAGTAAGTGTAACTAACTGATATGTCCAATATGCTTACCTATTGAAAAGGGCTTGCGTTCTATCCCTTACCTCCTTATTTATAATTTCATTTGGAATCAACTTTAAATCTGATGGGTCCCCACCATGAACATCACGAAAAGGGTGTGAAACACACTGCCTCAAAGCCCTTCTCTGTTTTCTTCCTATGTTCAAATCTCATCTGCAGATGTTGAGTAGCTCGGCCTAAATAACGCAGGCTGTACTCGCAGTACAAGAGATAGACAACCTAGGTGGAATTACATTGCATGAAGTCTCTGATCTCAAAAACCTCTGCAGTGTGAAAAGATTTGATGCGTTTAGCTCCATCCACCAGGTGGGGACACGTCAGGCATCTATCTTTTCCACATTTATATGCCCCTCAACTTGGCTATGACTTTAGCCATATATGCCCTATTTGTCTATCTGTTCTTTTGAAAACAACTTGGGAATAGTAGATTCTTTAAAGTATTTGCCCTACTGTATACCAACCTAGATACCTCAGTTGCAATATCCTTCAATAATGGATCCCAACATAGAATATTCCAATGTTTCTCCAGGATTTTATATATCCTTTGATGCCTGATTTTACTTTGTGATATATACCAGGTTTTCAAGAATTCATCACTTGTCCTCACTTTCCCTTCATCATTTCTTTCGTCCCACTCCCTAGCTTGTTTGTAGGAATGTTTCACCAGATCCTTCAGGTACGCCTTATCTAAAAACCTTTTTTGTAGGATTTTTGAATGGCCATCATATACTTCTATCTCAGAACAATTCCTTCTTATTTGACGGAATTGTCCATAAGGGACATTTCATTGCCACTTCTTATGGTGGCAGCTGTGGGAAGTCTAAAAAGCTGTTCCTATCCACTGTTTTAAAATATGTACAGGAGCTAATACCAACACCTGGCATACCTCTTAATTCCAAATCCAAAATGTGTAAGGAATGGAACTACAGTATGAGTGTAAGATATTGTCCATGGGTAATCCCCATATATTGTATAAATTCCATTAGCTCGTTACCCCTCCAAATGATAATGATATCATCTATAAATCTCCGATACAGCACTAGGTTCGTGCTGAATAAATCAGATCCAGAGATCTGCTGTTTTTCAAGGTCACCCATAAAAAGGTTAACGTAATTCAGCGAGAACTTGGTGCTTATCTTTATACCTTTTCTCTGTAAATAAAATTTACCATCAAATATAAAACAAAGTGTCAAAAGAAGTGTCAAAAAGAAAAGCTTGTAATAAGAATGCCGATTATCTCACTGGCATTAGAAGATCCTGCAGTAGAAAAAACTTGAAACCCTCAATTCCTCCCAGATGTGGTATGTTCGAGTAAGAGTTCGATTAGCGATGGGCACCAAGTTTGTGCCGAGATACACTAACCTTTTCATGGGTTTTATAAAATATATATGAATATGATAAAACATAGCATTAGTAGTGGCACTGCTTTAGCCGCGCAGTTTAAGCTTTTGGGTGCTAGGGGGTTATCCTATGCATTCTTTCACAATGCTTTGGGTGCCTCTGTGGCACTAAAGGTTTAACCATTTAAATGGCAGAGAGGGCAGTAATGCATTTGATACCTCTGTGCCACCCCAAGGGTTAAACCAAAGAGCCCAGTTTAAAATGACTACTTCTCTCTTATGTTGTGCATGTGGGCAGTGAAGACACTAAGGGAGGATATCATCAGGATTATTGATCTTTTTAGTGGCATTGGCTTGGGGAATTGTAGGCATGTGAGTTACAAAGGGGTGTCCACTGCATTCCAAAGCAAATTGCTGGGCACCCCTCTGGAACATTTTTATGTGTGTTTTAATTTGTTTTTTTTTTTTTTTATCCTTAATGTATTTTTTAAATCGGATCTCCAAGTCATTGTGGCAAGTGTTCCTCGATCCTGCCCACTCCTCCCTGGTAGCCCTGGTAGGATGGAGGCAGGGGAGCCATGATACTTCAAAGCGGCGCCTCAATAGGTGGGAGGGGTGCATCAGGTGGGGTCATGATGCCCTCCATGAGAGATAGCAGGAGCGGTGAAAGGGAGGGTGGATAAGGCCATCAGGAGCAGCCAAAGGGAAGATGTGCAAAGACAGCAGGAGTGGCCAGTGGGAGAGAGGATGTGCAAGGAGAACAAGAGTGGTGAAAGGGAGAATGAGGGTGAACGGTACAAAAGATGATATTCTAAGGGACAGCAGACAAAGGAGGAGATAAAAGGTGGGAATAGGGACAGAGGAGAAGGAGAGTAACACTGTTCCCTTGCTACCATCCTACCCGAAATACAGGGTAGGAGTGGGCAGGATTGGCAAATCCTTTCCCTCATTAACATGAAAGGGTTTCCCAATCCCACCCACTCCTATCTGGTAATACGGGTAGGATGGAAACAGGGGAGCCTTCTTGCTCCACTTTGTCGGCTGAGAGATCAGTAGCTGGGGGTCATCACGAAGGGTCCTGATGCCCGACCACGAGGTTTTTTTTTTGGGGGGGGGGGGGGTTAATAAGGAAATGATGAAATCAAGGAGAGTAGAAGGAGGTGGAAATGAGGCATAGGGGAGGAGGTGGCATCAATGAGGTTGTGAGGAGGGTGAAGCAGTGAAGGGGAGGGTTTGAAGAGGACAGCTCTCACTATTGAAGGAGTGTGAGTGGGCAAGGCAGACGGGCGAACTGGCAGTCTGACATTGCATTTGGCATTAACTTTAGCCACAATGAAGGGGAGGGGCAGTGCTGTTTGCTGTGGCAAAGGGGTGATCATATTCCCTGTAGCAGAGGAGGGGCCACTCCCCTTTACTGTGGAGAAAGGGCAGGCAATGAGGAGCAAAGGGTTTGACTGAATGGAGGTGTGTATTATTTGTTGGATTGGTTGAGCACTTGTACTGTGTATTGTGTTGTGGCTGAGGAGGCAGGGGGCTCCTAAGGCAACACATAATGTCTGTTTGGCTGAGAAGGCAGGGGACCCCATACCTCATCCTCCTCCTGAGGCAAGCCGTAGTGTGTATTCCATTTAGCTGAGGAGGCAGGGGGCTCTGACAATTGCCAAAGTGAAGTTTTGCATAACTCTGCCACTGAAAGGGTTGAATTGTATTAAAAGTCAGACCTTGTGGTGTGGCATCAGAACCTCTCCTTATACCCTCCAGATACTGATATCCCAGCCGATTTGGCTGGGAGATCAGTAGTGGGGGGACACTGGAGCAAGAGAGCTCCCCGCTTCCATTCTACCCAGTGTACCCGGGTAGGAGTGGGCGTGCTTGTGAAATCATCTCACGTCAATGAGGGAAAGCCTCCGTCTTTGACATGCAAGGCTTTCCCGATCCTGCCTACTTCTACCCTACACTGCTCCCCTGTGTTTACCTCTATTGAGGACACTATATTGCGTTTGGCATATTGCGTATACCATTTGTTATATAGCGTTTGGTGTATATTGTTCTGTGTTGTACGTATTAGTTTTGGTGTATAGTTTATAAATTTGTGAATATAACCTTGTGCATATTGCATGCAGCATTTTGCCTGTAGCATCTTGCGTACAGCATTGTGTGCATAGATGATGTGCATATTGTGTGTGATGCTGTGCGAATAGAATTTTGCGTATTGTGCTGTGTGTATAGCGTTGCATGTATTGGGTTGTGCATATATAATTTTATGCATTATGTATGTTGTATGTGTATTGTGTGTGCCTGTGTTCATTGTAGCCTCTGCATCTGCTTGCAGAAATTTTGACAGGTGTGTGTGTGTTTATTGTAGCCTCTGCATCTATATGCAGATATTTGGAAAGGCGTGTGTATTGTGTATGTGTGTTCATTGTAGCCCCTGCATCTCCTTGCAGAGATTTCAACAGGAGTGACCAGGGCTCCTTCTGTCGAAATTAGAGCCCCCTGGTTGGACCAATGGGACAAGCAGAATAGATATTTGAATAATTACTCCCTTCTGCCATCCCTGGTGTGTTTGCCAGGCACGCAGAAGTCTTCTTTTACACACACATTATATATTATTTTAAGAGGGTTCCTGATTAGCTGTCAGCCACTTCCTGGGGTAGAAAGGCAGAGTTATGCAAAACTCCCCTTTGGAGAATACACACTGCAACTTGCCTCAGCCAAACTGAAATTGTGTGTTGGCTTAAGAGCTTTGCCCCCCCTGCCTCCTGAGCCAAACATAAAAAAAAAAATAATACACACTGCCCCTCACCCAAACCCTTCACCTGCCCTTTCTCCATGGTGAAGGGGGCACCCTGTTCCCTTTGGTGAAGGGTAAGGACTATCCTATTCACCCTGCTGAAGGGGAGGGGCCTTGATTAAGATTCCCTTTCGCTTTGGCAAAGGGAACACCGTTGCCCATCCCTTGTGCTGTGGTGAAAGTAAATGTAAAAAAAACGTGTGGTTGGGCATCATGCCAATGTGGGTGGCTTTCCCTTATTAACATAAAAGGGTTTTCAGATCCACCCACTCCTACCCTGTGGGTCGGCTCAGCTGGTCCCCTCCATCACCTCTATTGATTTTTCTGCCAAATTGGTTGGGAGATTGTTTCATTCACGAGCAACACCATGCTTACTTTTCTAATATCCTATATAATAATTCGCTAAGTTCTGTGTAACGCCCGACATGCGCAGTAGGCACTGCTGCGCGTGTGGCAGTTATGCGCAGTAGAGACTGCCGGCGCCGCGGCTGAAATAGAGCTGGGCACTCCGAAGGAGCGTCCAGCTCTGTATCATCCAAGGCGCGGGCAGTCTCCACTGCGTGTGACTGCCCCGCGACCGGCTGCCAGAGGCACTATGGCCCATGTAACGGGCTGTTCAACTAGTATCTATATATGTATCTATCTATATACATATATAAATAATAAGAGAGAGGCTCATTTCTTTGTCGTCCAATACAGGTTACTGGTAACTTTGGGTAGGCGATCCGCCCCTTTAATTGTAGGCAGAAACAGTGCTAGAACTGTAGGCAGGGGATGGAGCCTACCTTCCCTCCATGGCTGCATCTAGCCAACCAGCTCCAGAAAAATTTGTTCCTTGGTGAAGATAACACAGACAAGAGAACAGTTCTGCTATAGGTTTAGACGTTTTTTATTTTTCTGTTAAAACTGAATACCACCTTTAGGCGGATTACCATAACTGACAATGCCCTTAGATGTGGCTAGCTCAGTAACCAGGTGCTTTTTGTGGACCTTAAGCCCTGGGGGGAAATTCTTGGCTACAAGTTCTTGTTCTTTCCTCAGGAGTTGCCCACCGAGGCTTCTTCTTAAAACATGGTAATCTGAAGACAGAAGATCTGCAGGAAAGGTGAGCAACCCTTTGAGTGCTGCAGGTCCACTTGTCCCACAGTGCCCCTCCGCACAGGGGTTTTTCCTTGGAGTTCCTATTGCACACTCCTGCACTCATTGGGTCTATCTGTATGTTTGTTGGGTGTTTTGGAGCAGGTTTATGTGGTACTTAACCCTTTACCCGCTGGTTTGGCATTCATTGGGGGGGGGGGTTCTGGCACTTTTCCTACTGGTTAAGTGTTTTTTTTTGAGTATCCTAACATGTTCTAGTGATGTTTCATGTCTTTTAATATTACACCTTCAATTCTGTAAAATTTGAGAAAAGGCGCGCTTTACCACATAGGTACCATTGCGCCATTCACTCCTATGGCACTGTACAGTAGGACATATCTCTGCAACCGTTTAACCTAGTGACTTCAGAGATGGCTCAGTCTTCTTGTCTGCCCTTGCTCTATCATCCGGTTCATGTTTTCAGTGTTTTGGGGGGCTCAGGGGGCTTCTGGCACTGTTGGGTTACTTTTTCTGGGAAAACTACATTTCCCATGATCGCTTGCTTCGCGCACTCGTTTCTAATTGGTTTCCTCCGCGGCAGCCATTTTGTGCTATTTCCAGAATGAGTATCCTACGCAGGGCTTGGACTCTCCTTCTCTTCTCTGCTGATTAACCCTTCGCCTGCTAGATAAGTCTAAATTAGTGATTTCTGGGTTGAAACTTTAATCGTACACACTGTAATTGGGTGATTTATTATACTGTAAGGTTGACACTGTGAGAATGTCTATACCATTGGAGCTTGGGGCCAGACCTAAGACTAAGGATGCTGGGGTGTCTGTATCCCCTATTGCGCATTGCTCTTGCTGTCATTCAGGGTTACCTAGAAAATTCTCAGGTCATTTATGCCCAGCATGTTCTGATGTCCCTGAAAGTCTTACAGGGACCTCCAGCCATACATTAGAGCCAGCTTGGGTGCAAGAGTTCAAGGCTGCTACTAGGGACCTTAGGTCCACATTGCAACTCTTTCCATCCCAGTTACAGGGGGCCTTCCATTCTTGGCAGACCCCCTCCTCCATAAAGTCTTCTCTGCCAAAACCTCAGTTTGTACCTGACGTGTCAGATTCCTCTGAGGAGGAACTGCTGGTGGATTCAGATGTTGAGGAATGTTCTGCGGTGGGCTCCTCAATTTTTTGGGGATCCTTTTGAGACTGATCCTGAACCCTCGTCTGAGGGCCTGATCAGGGCTGTTTCAAATACCCTAAACATCCCCTTAGTGCATGAGGTTCTTTCTGAACCTTCTGATGTATTTCAGGAGCCTAAAAAGCCCCTTACTTGCATTCCACCTAACCCCACTCTTGACCGCCTTGTGTCTGAAGAGTGGAAGTATCTGGACAGAAATTTGCCCAGCTTTATCCCTTCTCTGAGGCTGCGCTTGCTCAGTGGATTCATCCCCCCAAAGTGGATGCTCCTATCTCCAGGCTATCTAAGTCTACTGCCTTGCCAGTGTCTAATGCGTCTGCTCTGAAGGATTGAACTGACAAGAAACTTGAGGTCTCCCTCAAGTCCATCTTTGCTATTGCTGGATCTGCCATGCGTCCAGCATTCGCAGCAACTTGGTAAACCGGGCCATTGTGGTCTGGACTGAACAGCTCACTCTTGCTGTCCATCAGGATGCTCCTACTTCGGATAAGTTGCGCCTCCTTGCCAACATTTCTGAGGCACAGCACTATGTTTCTGCTGCCCTATTTGATGCCATCCGTTTGGTGGCTAGGGTTTCCACCATGTCTGTGGTTGCCAGATGGTCTCTTTGGCTCAAGATCTGGTCTGCTGACATTGCTTCCAAGAAAGCATTGCTCTCCTTACCTTTTCTACAGTACAGCCGGTTCCAGTTCAGGACAGAAGTATGGGTTTTTACTCAAATCTCTTTGTGGTCTCCAAGAAGGACAGTGGTTGTCGTCCCATTTTCGACTTGAAGGATCTCAATTCCTTTGTGATCCGGTCTCATTATCACCAGGAGTCTCTACGTAAGGTGATTGCTGCCATATCCCCGGGGGAATTCCTTGCTTCTCTGGATCTTCAGGACACGTATTTACACATCGCTATTCATCCAGAGAGCCAGCAGTATCTCAGATTTACCTGTGACCGGGGGCATTTTCAGTTTTCAGCTCTTCCATTTGGTCTGACGACAGCTCCTCAAGTCTGCAACTGTGTCCTGGGAGCCTTAGTGTCCATACTCCACCGGGACAGCATCATACATGGACGACCTGCTTCTAAAGGCCCCCCCTGTGGACCTTCTTCATCAGCAGGTTCAGCAATGCATTCATGCTCTCACCCATCACGGGTGCATCATCAACTTGGACAAATCAGATCTTGTTCCATCCCAGCTTCTGGTCTTCCTAGGCCTCCTCTTCGACACCCAGAAGAGCATGGTGTTTCTCATAGACGAGGTGGCTCACCAGATCGGCCACAGGGTTTCTGCGGTCCTGGCTCAGGATCCAGTTCCAGCCAAGAAGCTGTCCTCTCTAGTGGGGAAATTCATTTCCACTATAGAAGTGGTACCGTTTGCCAAGGTGCACATCAGGGAACTCCAGCGGTTTGTGATCCAGGTGTGAGGGGTCAGCCGGATCTTCTGAAGATGTCTGTCTCCCTCCTTCTTCATGTTGAACTGAGTTTGTCGTGGTGGCTAGATCTCTCCAATCTGCTGAAGGGCAAGCCTTTCCTGGTATCCTTCTAGACCATTGTGACAACGGATGTCAGCCTCTCCGGCTGGGGAGCGGTCCTGGGTCGCCTGAGCGCTCAGGGTCGATGGTCTCTGGAGGAATCTCTCCTTCCCATCAACATATTGCAGCTTTGGGCGATATTGCATGCCCTTCGTCATTAGACATCTCAGCTGGAAGACTGTCCAGTCCGGGTATAGTCCGACAATGCCATGACCGTGACTTACATCAATAAGCAGGGTGGAACAAGAAGTCTCGCTGCTTGGTTAGAGGTCAAGGCTATTTTGTCCTGGGCAGAACACCACGTTCCTGCCATATCCGCAGTGCACATTCCCGGTGTAGACGTCATGGCGGACTTCCTCAGTCAGCACACAGTGGACAGCAGAGAGTGGGAACTGCACCCAGTGGTGTTCATTCTCATTGTCTTCCTTACATCGACCTGATGGCGACAGGACACAACAGGAAGATTCCGAGGTTCTGCTTTCGATGGAGGGACCCTCTAGCTCTGGCGGTCAATGCCATGTCTATTCCTTGGTTATTTTCTCTGGCCTACATCTTTCCTTACCTCCCAATGTTGCACAGGGTGTTACGGAAATTACGACTGGAGCGTTGTCCATTCATTCTGATTGCTCCGTACTGGCCTTGCCAAGCTTGGTTTCCAGAGCTTCTGGATCTGTCAGTGACAGAGCCATTCTGGCTCCCTTGCCGTCCAGATCTTCTTCTACAGGGTTACCTGTGGAAGGAGGATGTTCACCGGCTAGCTTTGACGGGTTGGAAACTGAATCCTCAATATTGAAGAAGAAAGGTTCTTCTTCTGGGGTGGTGTCTACTATGCTCAGTGCCTGCAACCTGTTTCTTCAAAGGTCTACCATCGTGTCTGGTCTAACTTACTATCTTGGTGTGCTGATAAGGACTTGTCTTAGGAATTTGATCTGCCTACGCTCCTGGCCTTTTTGCAGGACGGTGTAGATAAGGGCCTTAGCTTGAGTTCCCTTAAGGTTCAGACTTCTGCTCTCTATGTTTTCTTTCAGAGGCGAATTGCTATCCTTCATGATGTCAAGGTTTTCTTCCAGGGCGTTGCTCATACTTGTCCTACCCTCAAGAGTCGTGCTCCTCTGTGGGATCTTAATTTGGTTTTGGGCGTTCTTCAGCGCCCTCCATTTGAGTCTTTGGCTACTATTCCTCCACGCCTGTTGACATGGAAAATGGGTTTCCTCCTGGCGATTGTCTGTCTGCCGTGTCGCAGAGTTACATGCTCTGTCCTGTAAACCACCCTATTTGGTGTTTCATAAGGACAAGGCGGTGCTTTGTACCCTCAGCATTCCTGAGGATCCTAGGGCAGGAAGACCTGCATCTAAAGTGACTATTGCTTTTTGGATCAAGTCCACTATTCGTAAGGCTTATGAGCAGAGGAAGACACCTGTCCCTTTTCAGGGTCACTGCTCATTCTACATGATCTAGTGTGGCCTCTTCGGCTTACAAGAATCAGGCCTCTGCTGATTAGTTGTGCAAGGCTGCCACCTGGTCATCTGTGCACACCTTTTCAAAGCACTACCATATTGATTTACTGGCATCGGCTGATGCCAGCCTTGGAAGGAGAATCCTGGAGGCAGTTTTGCCTCTCTAGGATTTTTTTGGTTCTTGGTGTTCCCTTCACTTTTGAGCCCCGTAGGCTCTAGTTCAGTGTGCTGTGTAACAGTTGGGGTGTGGTTACACTTGTTCAGTGTCCGTTGACACTTCGTTAGTTTTGTTGGGCTATCTCTGATCTGATCTGGTTCATATCTGCTCTGGTGACTTTGGGGGCCTTGCGCCTAGTCCTTGCCTTACTTCCCGCCTCTGGGGAAACTTAATGGTTGGACATCCCAAAGTTACCAGTAACCTGTATTGGACGACAGAGAAAAGAGGATTTTAGTCTTACCTGTTAAATCCTTTTCTCTTAGTCCATACAGGTTACTGGTCTCCCACCCTGTCAAGGGACCATGCTTGGCTCTCCTGTGGCAGACAGTGGGGGTCCTTCGAGGTCATGCTCAAGGGAGTCTTCTTTCCCTTCCACTATCTAGTCAATAGTGTCTCAAATCTTTCTGGAGCTGGTTCGCTAGCTGCAGCCAAGGAGGGAAGGTAGGCTCCACCCCGCATACAATTCTAGAATTGTTCCTGCCTACAATTAAAGGGGCAGATCGCTTACCCAAAGTTACCAGTAACCTGTATGGGCTAAGAGAAAAGGATTTAACAGGTAAGACTAAAATCCTCTTTTAATAATTTATGTCTCCGCAGGAGCGACACACACAGAACAGAATGGCTCATTTAATAATTTATGTCTCCTCAGGAGACACACACACACACACCCAGGGGTAACAGTAAGGAGGGGTTATTCATGTCCTCCTCCTGGCTGCCACTCTTGCAGATACAGTGGGGGCGTGATTGCCCTTCTCTCAGTATCCGGTTGTAAAGAAAATTAAACAATGCGGACACTTGATCACCCAGTCACACACACAACTAACACAAAAATAACATATGATCTTTACGTGTACCCACCACTCACACCCGCAGCACTCACACACCCTCCAACAGTGATCTATAATCACTTCGCCAAATCAACGTCATCCTTACTCACGTCGGAATTAACCCATCCTATACTGCATTACAAATCCTATGATCCTCAAACCCTACTCTCACAACCTATACACCATACCGCTGCCATCAACAACACATTGATTACTTAACCCTTTCTGTTCCACTATTGCCTTGCCACTGTTAACTGTCCCCCTCACTGGCTTCCTCATCTTTGCTTTTAACCTTTGCAGCCCCGTTACAAGTGTTTAAACTGTTACCTTTTTATTTCGATTGCTGTGGTACGTTTGTGACCCAACCTGAGTGAGAAACTGCAGTCCTTGTACCGGGATACCCACAGCGACACCACCAGCGTTAACACTGTCGCAGTTATACATAGCTGCATTCACTGCTGCCACTCCCGTCCCCTGTCCTCGGCTCCTGTCCTCAGTTAATGAACTACATCTCCCAGGTTCCTTCCTGTCACTGGCTCCTGTCCTCTCCGAACTTATACCAACTGCCTCTTTAAGTTCGGAAATGACAGAACCCAGTGTCAGGAAGGAGCCTGGGAGATGTAGTTCATTCACTGAGGCCAGGAGCTGGTGACAGGGGGTGGGAGTGACAGCGATAAGGAGCCAAGGTCCCAATAATTCCAAATACAATGGCAGCCAGGCCACATGAAAATGTGTGCGGCTGAGAAGGAGGTGGGAAGGACCGACAACATGAGAAGAGGGGATGAGATTGACAGCCGTTTGGTACTCAGTTGTACCGTGGTGAACCACACAGTCACAACACAATCTAAAACCTTAAAATCTTATAACTGTACATGCTTTACAGTTAAAAATGAAACAAACAAACAAAAAACATGGTGACCATAAGGTGAGAACAACAGTAGAAGAGCTCCTTCAAAATGAGGCACAGCAAAGAAGGAAGCGGCTGACACTTTAAGCATGCCAGCTGCTGCCTCGGGAGGACAGGTATCTACATTTCAGATCCCAATGGTAGACAATAATCTTGGCAATGCAAACTTCATTCACTCGTATACTGTAGGCAAGGGTCAAGCTCTCTGCTTCCTGGCCTGTACTGCGGAGCTGCCAGGAGTATGTACCCATGGGTTTCTGCTATCCTCCGCATACAGTACTGTATTTGCAAGCTACATATACTTGCAACATCATGAATAGGAGATCTCAGCAGTGTATGAGTTAATCAATAGCATCTGCCCTGTGCAAACGTGCATATATACCACTTCCATGTAATTGTGGTTCTTCACACATTCATCCATTATATGTCATGGTCTGTTAAGGCCCCACCCCCACTCACGATTAAGCCCTGCCCCTTTTCCAGCACTAATCGCCATACCACAGGAGTCCTAGGACACAAACTTTCCAGGTATGACCATAGAGAACAGGTCAGTCTAATTTTTATACATTCTTTACTTCATCAGCCTTTTTGTACTTACACACTATGTATTCTGCTGACCACTGCTCTCCCATGTCTACCACCTGAACCAATGGTCCATAATTTATAACGTGAAATAATGCCTCCATTTGCACAAACTAAAAAGTTTAAACTTTTGTGACAGAGGACTAATCAACACATTTTTTTTCCAACCCTTTCAGTGCCAGACATCTAACCTATACATGACAATGCATTGCATGCATCTTTGTATACACTGCAGTGCATTGCACATAACCCTTTCAGTGCAAGAGGATCACACAACACAATGTTAATCATTTTGTTGGATAATCCTATGAGGATCCTTTGAGGTTACATCACACGGGCAACGCTGTGCCCCTTTTGCTAGTGTGTAACTGTAGTTATTCTGGAGTAAACCATATGCCCCATAAGTGACATAAAATTCTTAAATTCCAGTGCACTGGAATATAGCTTTGAAAGCTAGCAAGGTCTCCAACGCATTGTATTGCAGACCTCCCTACGATTAAGGGCCATATGTTGAAAGAAGTAGCGAAATAGCTTTTGTCGTTTGTAAAGACTTTTCAAAGAGCAGTGTTATTGGGATCATTAATGCTTTCAGACAGTGTCGGTTGTGATTGGAAATATGTCATTTGTCCTGACTGAAACTGTTGTATGTAAAAACAACAAAAAAGTCTTGACTAACGACAAAAATGTCTTAACTAAAGACAAAAATTCTCACATTCAGAACACATTCCCTCCACTTTTTTCTTAACATACAAATTTTGTCTTTTGAAAGACATTTTTTGCCCCGCCCCTTTGCCAGTCATTTCTGGAGTTGTGTCGTACACAACGGACATTACTAGTTTTTTGTTGTATACACTATAGAAAATGTCGTTCATGCATTCAATTATTTTTGTCTTTCATATGACAATTTTTTGTCGTTATCGCTGAACATATGGCCCTAAGAGTCCAAATTAATTTAATAGGAATATGTATTTGCAAACCTCCCAACATTTCAAATTGACAAAGAGGGACACTGTTTTAGGTGGTGTTGCTGGAGGTGTGGCTGGTGGGCGGGGCATTACTGAGAATTTTTAGGCTATTTCATGACCTATTGACACCTCCTTGTGTAACCTAATAAATGACTTATAGCAAGACCAAAGTATTTTATTTACACAGACTAATTTATAAACACATATACTGATGTTTAAACAAACATTAATGTGAGATTTATTGCTGTGGATCGATGTAATACACTTATATACACACTATGCATACTGATATTCTAAAAAAAAGAGGGGCATCAGGATGGGAAAGAGGCATACTTGGGAACTTTCAAAATTGGCTAACCCTGAGATCATTGAAATAGTAACCCTTTACATTCCCCAGAAAGCAGATTCTCTGCAATAATTCCATACTTGCTGTAACCCAGGGGTGCTACAATCAGTCCACAAGGAACCTTTAACCTGCTACAACTTAAAGGGATAGTAATACTTCATTTTAACTTTATTTTATTTTGTAGGCATTAAAAAAACATGAAGAATGATATAAGGCTTATCTCTGAAACCTTTATGGTTTAAGAGATATTCACAAACAAAGTATCCCCCCCTGTTCAACCAGATCAGAAGGGAGGTGCCCAGGTAGACTGCAGAGAGGGACAATCTTCAATTAAGATAACGGAAAAAGCTGAAAAACTTGTCAAGGGGGGAAGGGCTTTCATTGTTTTCATACAAAGAAAATTGTCCCCTTCTGTTATCTGTACTGTCATACAACCAGACTCACATCTGAGAAGAGATGGCTTACACTAGGTAAAAGAGGCGGGGAGGGGAACTTTGCTTGTGAATATCTCATAAACCATAAAGGTTTGAGAGATAAGACATATCATTCTTCATGTTTTTTTAATGCCTACAAAATAAAGTTAAAACGAAGTATTACTATCCCTTTAAAGATATCACTGTCTAATCACACATAAGGCAGCCAGTACTTCTCTCTTTCTTTCTGGTAGAAATAGCACCAATTAAAAGTCTACAGAAGTAGTTATATGGTGCAGATCATGTGGTAAATCACTGGACTCTCCTCACCCTGAGATCTGAGTCAAAACCCTGAGAGTTCCCATGTATGGAAAGAGGGATTTGGGTCTAAAAGACCCTAAAGAGGGACACTTGGGATGTATGTATTTGTTCCCTATGATGAAACTGGTTTACTCAAGGAAAACTCCAGTTTGTTGTTAAAAATATAAGCCTATGCGCCGCATTGAACGCCATAGTTTTACCCCAGTCAAACTTTTGCTCATTTGGGTGCGCGCAGGGCGTTGGAATTGTATTTTTTGTGTGCGCGCGCGAGAAAGGAGGAGCGTGGAGAATTAGGCATTTTTGGAAAGGCAAAGTTGCAACTTTACGTGCAACCTTTGACATAAGTAGTTACATCAGCTGATCTTCCGCAGGGCGATCGCTCACATATCCATCTCAGCCCTGCTGATTCTCTTTCTTCAGTACTGATTTTTTCACTCATCACAATTAAAATGGTGTAGTTTAACGTATTTGTTTACGTCTCCTCGCGGATTTGTTTTCCTTCTTCTGTGAAGTGCGGCCCAGGAAGGAAGCGGCTCGAAGGCAGCATTACAAGTGTGAGTGCCTTGGACGGCTGCGTGGAGTTGGAGGTTCTGTGTAATGAGGCGGCTGCCAGCAGCTAGGCTGGTGTTGCTGTGCCTGGTTTGTGGATTTTGTTCCCTGTTCTATGCCTTGAGCCAGAGGGAAGGCCCGGACAGTGAGCCGGACGTATATTCCGGTGCACAACGTCTAGACAGGAGACAAGTGGGCAGAGTAGTGCCAGGGGAGCGGCGGCTAAAGGACAGGTACGTAGCCCTCTGTACCATTTATTAACCCATTGAGTGCCAAAGGGGTACGCAATGCATTGCATGTAGTCTTCTGTACTATTTACTACCACACTGAGTGCCGGAAGCGTACGCAACGCATTGCACGTAGCCCTCTGTACCATTTACAGACCCATTCAGTGCCAGTGCGTTGCGTACCCCTCTGACACGCAAAGGGTTACGTGTCAAAGCAGCAGTACTGGGACTCCCGTTCCTGTTTTGCTGGTATATACAGCTCATCATAACAAGTAACAGACAGGCACATGTCTCTAAATTGAGCTCTGTCTGGCCCCTATTCGCTTGTGTGTATTGGTACCAGAGACTAAAGTGGAATTTGGAATAATCAGGAACGTATATAGCCTTTTCCTCAGCCCAAAGAGATGCCGTTCTGGGGCACACCATCTGGTACAAAGAGATAAAATGCCAGACATCCGCTTAGATTTGAGTAAGACTTTTAACCCAATATGAATATTAATTTCCCCCTATGGTGCAGTTGGTTTGTCCGAGGCATGCACCTCCTTGATCCCTCTCTTGTATGTTTTTATAATTCCTTGTAAACTTACAGCCAATTGATATTTTTTGTAGAATATTTTTTTCCTTCAAATATAACTTGCGTCCTAGCATTACTAGCTCTCATAATTTGTCTTTACAGTTCTACCTATTATTTGTTTTTGAGTTTTCTGATGGCTTCCGTTGCGTAAGTTCACAAAGGTAAGAAAACATTAGGAACGTTCCAAGCGAAACAGCGATGCTGATAGAGATGATGACTAAATGAATTGAATGTTTGTGTAGCAGCACAAGTATACATCACATTTTACAATGTAATAGGCTTTAAGAGCATCATCATACCCTGTCATTATGTATTTTAGTTGTTGATCATAAACATCTAATTTGTAATAACTTGGGCGTGCCAATATATTCGGTTCTATATAATGTGATTGTATCATTGATCGCTTTATGGCGTTTTGACATAAACTATAACAAAGTGCAGGGGACGGTGGGCACTTTAGAGCATTTGGCCCCTAGAAGTACTTGATTGGTTGATGTCCATGTGGGCCAGACATTCTGTCTGGCTCATTGTGAAGAGCATCATCACAACAATTAATTTGTCCATGTGAATTGCATGCTCAGTGACATTGACAGCTGTGAAGACATTTGTTGCTGCATCTCCAAGCTGCACATGTGGCAACCATCAGTATTGTTTTGCACCACATTCCATAGAGTTCAGTGCACATCATTTTTGGAGAGCTGTACAGGGAAATTGTGTCTTTATAGCAGACAAGGGGGGAGATTCACTAAGCAGCGATAAAGAGGTAACAGCGCAATTCACTCTTAAGTGTAGTATATGGAACTCCGTCACTTCAAGCCAATATAAGGTATAAGGAAATCCCTTCAACAGGGTACTCACATTTGCAAGAGGCCAGCCCGCCTCTGGATAACTTTGCCTTGACTGGATCTGACCTCCAGTCGCGGTCTCTCTCTTTCATCTCCCAGCTGTTCCCCTCCTTATACTCCTTCTGAATAGAATTCTACCCTTCTTCTTCAAAAGCGCTTATCCCAAGGGCTATACTATACCTTAAGCCCTTATACCTTTATGTGGTTTACACTGGGCAATTGATAGCCTCCCTTAGGAAACTATATCCACTCACCACCAAAGTAACCAAAATGGGATAGAAATAGATCAGCCAAAGGAAAGAAGGAAGGATGGGGGCAAAAACAACAAACAGGAGGTATAGAAATATACAAATTTATTTAAGTCTGAGCAACAGATATATAAAAAAATATCCTTACGCTTTTTGTAATGCACAACTACTTTTTCAAGGAATAGTTCACAATGATGCATCCCCCAGCCATTTATAGACTCACTGTATCCATCTTACTGGAGAGGGACCCTCCTTCTGGTTCTCTAAACGGACACCAAGGAAACTCCATGTGGTGAGAGTGATCCCCGAGTGTATAACTTCCCTGGGCGTCCATGGATGTAGTGTCTTTGTACACCACCATCAGACACAATTTTGACCTGGAAGCCATAGCTCATTTTCTTGATAAGGATGGAGGTATGGCTCAGGTACAGAAGGAATTTCATTTGAGGGGCATACAATTTATTTTGTACCATAATTTCTTAGGGCAAAGATTGAGGAATGGAATGACAATGACAGGGGTATAAAATTTACCCAGTGAGAGAGTAATGTAAATTTCCTGGATCTGAGCCTTAGGGGGATGGCCCTGGATAGTATAGAGAGTAGTGTACACAGAAAAAAGTCCTGTAATCCATACAGCAAAGCAGATAGCTACCACCTTCCAAGTTGGATTAGGAACATACCCTATGTGCAGTTCCAATAGTCTTCACAAGAATTCCATCCCAATGATGGACAGAAAGGGAAGGAGCTTAGTAAAGACTTCTTAGAGAAGGGATATGGAAAGAGTAATGTGGAGGACTCTTTCTTAAGAGCAAAGGTTTTGGATAGGAGCACTATCCTTATTCTGAAGGAGGGTAGGAAAAAAGGGAGATGATTGGAGGTTGTTGATGAAAGGGGTGGTCCCAGAACATTAAAGGTGTCCTTGAGAGCTATTGGGGGAATCCTCCAGCAGGACCAACTTTTGAAGGATGAGTTAAAGGGATAGTAATACTTAAATATTACTAATCCCCATATTGTAGGCATGTTCAAAATAATTTAATTGCCTCCAGTGTCATCTCTCAAATAATAGCCTGCAAAGTTCCTTCCTCCCTCCCCCTTCTCTGAAGTCAGCATTGTAACTGACTGCAGGGACATCCAGTCTTATTTGCATCAGGTGGTTCTGCAGCAGAGCCGAGATCACGTTAGTAAAAAAATAATTTTTTCACTGAAACGGTCTTCTACGTGTGCTTGTTTTGCAAGCACACGTAGAAGACCGTTTCGGTGAAATAATTATTTTTTAATAACGCATTCTCTGCTCTGCTGCAGAGCCGCCTGACTGTCGTACAACAGACTTCCCCTGAAGTCAGTACAATGCTGCCTTCAGGGAAGGGGGAGACTTTGCGTAGTTATCTTCTTTGTCATTCTTAAAGTGTACCTGTCACCTCCAATATTTATTTTTCTTCATATTTGAAAACCTCATCCAGCAGATGTATACTTTAGGAAATATTCACACTTTTACTTCTGGGGAAGTGAGTCTCCTGGTGCAGAACAGTGCTTAATTAGCATATGAAACACTGAAAATCTAAAAGGCTTACTTGGCATATTAAGTGTCACTGAACAGGCTTCATTAGCATATCAGATATCACTGGTATCGCAAGTGGCATACGGTTTCAATATGAATATCTCCTAGATTGTACATTTGCTGGTCTTTTGGCTAACAAGACAGATTTTAACCCCTTAGTGACGGCCGCATGCAGACGCGGCCGTCACTTAACGCCCGTCTAACATTTTTTTTTTTTTTCTTCTTCATTAGAATCCGGAGTCCCCGTACGGCGTGCAGCCGCGCGGGGATCCGGATTTCCTGGACGTACATGTACGTCCTCTGTCACTAAGTGACAGCCACAGAGGACGTACATGTACGTCCATTGTCGCTAAGGGGTTAATGAAGTTTCCAAATATGCAAACTTGAATCAAGGTGACAGGTCCACTCCTCTTCTGATGTCAGTCGTTATTTGTTGACTACAGATTACATTGCAGCCCCTCAGTGTCTACATGTACTTTCTCTTACAGGAGAGTTAGTGTGGATAGGTACACAAAAATCATCTGAAATCAAGAAATAAAGTGAGATTGGAAAATGAGAATCCCTGCAGAGCAGTGCATTGTGTACCCCTCTGGCACTCAAAGGGTTAAAGTACTGATACAAAATAGAAATACACTTTCTAACACTTAACCACTTGCATACCCTTGGATTTTCTAGTGCATTGCTTTGCAATGTGTTGCGCATGCTTCTGCCTCTGCAAGGGTGAATGCATATCACAAGTAGAGCTGCATATATGCTAGCACTTCTGCTTTTATGCAGCTATCACCAGTCAGAGAACCTCAGTCAAACTTTCTTGAGTCCAGACCTTCTCCATGCAAGATTGAATTCAGCACTCTGTTGACATCTGAAAAATGCTAGCATACATGTAGGTCAACTGCTGACTCGCCTGAGCTAGAAGGAAAGTTCTCCAGAATTCCCAGCAAGTGAAGACGTACATTGGATTTCTATTATTTACTTTGAGCATGATCTCTCTTCTTTCCATTGTCCCTTGCTACATCTTATTTGCTCCATTTAAAGCTGAACTTTCATAATATTAATATAGTGCCCCAAATCATGATTACATCAGCGATATGCACAGTCCTAGTTTTATTTTCAAGAATAGTTGCTCTATTAAAGAAAAATAGAACTTTTTATGCAGACAGGAAGCGGGGAACAGCACAGACATCTTGCAGAGCCACATCTCTGCATCTGCGCTGTACGTCCCCTTCCACGACTGGTGATTTGAATGCCTTTGTGCCTTAAAGCGGGACTTTCACCTAACAATAGCCCCCGCCCGAATCAACTGCCTGTATATCACACTTTGTAAAGATGCCAGTTTCATTTAGTATATTTTCTATCTGTAGGTGAAACTGTTTGCCAAATCTTTATTAGAGAAGGAGAGCGCAGCCATCTTCCTTGCATCTACAATGACGTGCTGCACTCTCCCTGTCATTTGTCTTTCATTCATCTCCAGCAGTCTGTTTAAACAACTGCCTGCAGGCAGCTTCAACGTGAAGGCGCAAGATAGGCAATGAATATGCCGTAAAAAGCAACTTTCTGCTCTTAACAGTGCATCACGTTGCTATTTACTGTGTATTCATTGCCCATTTTGCTCATTCATGTCGATGCTGCCTGGAGGCAGCTGTTTAAACAGACTGCTGGAGGAAAAGAAGAAGGCAGTGGGCAGACATACATGCCCACAAGTGGTGCCATAGTGCTGAAGACCATGAAGTAAGGAGGATGTATAAATACAACTTGTGGGAAACGAAAAGAAAAAAAAGAAGAAAAGGCATCACTTTTTAGGGTTATCTTTGCTTCCATATTCATATGGAAGCAACTTATAAAAAGGTGAAAGTTCTCCTTTAAGGTACCAGAAGGGACAGACGGCACAGAGAGCGCCTACAGCAAGATCCCAGCCGGTGCCTGTCTGCATAAATGGTTCTATTTTTCTTTAATACAGCATATCGCCTTTCTATGGGCTTCCAGTGCACGGACAGGGAACGGGTTTCCAGCCAAGACAGTGTTGAAGGCTCTGACCATGTATGGGGTCAGCACTTCCAAATATTTTCTATAGTATGACAAGGTGAAACTGCCTGGGCATTTCCCAGCGGGAGAGGACTTGACAGCGTAACAAAGCTCCTCCCCAGTGATAGGAGATTCCAGGGATTTGATCACCTCAGTAAAGAGGTGGGAAAACCCAGAGGATTGAAAGTATTGTGCAACCAAGCCTTCTGGATTTGGGTCCAAATGAGAAGAGTCGTCAGGTGACAGGTTATAAAGGGATTGGAAGAAATTGCTGAACGCCTCAGCCATATCTGGGAGGGCTTGGTGGGTGTTACCCATCTAATCAGTGATATGTGAAACATGTTGCGATTTCTGTTTTATTTTTACTAAATTTGCCAGAGCCTTACCAGGTTTGTTCCCAGAAACAAAGTGTTCATACTTAATACGCATAAACAACTTCACTACATTTTGACATAGTAATTTGGACAACTTCGATTGGGCAAGGGTGTCCTATGGAAGTGCAGACCTCAGGGCAAACGCCTCCGGCCTCCACCTCTGGCTTTCATCCCCGGTCGTCACAAGAGAATGTGAAACCGTAAAACACAAACATACTTACTACAGCGTTTAAGCATATAACAAGTAACAGGTAGAGAACAGTCCGTAAACAGCATGTTAACATAGTAAGACTGTGGGGGTCGCAAAACTCCATGTGGAGAGAACTGAGTACAGCAGCACATTATGACAGATTGTGAAGGATAATAAAAAAAAAAATGTATATTGATATCATGTGAGTCCAGGGTTTGGAAATCGCCGCTCAGAGAGAGTCATGTCCCTCTGCAAGCAATAACAGAGCATGCAAATGGTTCATATTATTATGAGATCTGAAAGTCAGACAAGATTCATAGTAGCGATTGGAGAGCAAAAACTCAAGCCCCCCGAACACAACCTGGATGAGGAGGCCCCAGGAAAGCGCACTTCCTGGCCACAGGGCCCAGGCCGTGCCAAAGGAGCTTGGGAAGAAGCATGTAGGGGCAAACAAAAACAGGGAAGGTGTCAGGACAGTGTAGAAGCTGAGTCTCATATGATACATCATTAAAATAAGAAAAGGTCACAGAAATAGTTGGCAGTCAAGCCTGAATTGAAAGCATCTTTGAGGGAGTGACGCTCAGTCAGATAGTTCTCAAGAGAGGAGGGTAGTTCAGCTCCTGGATTCCAATTCACACAAGCCATAGGTGGTAAGAGTCAGTTGTAAAGGGCTGAAGGGCCCAAACCACAGAGTGCAACATTCCGGCAGGTGAAATCTTTGAAGGATGGAACCCGAGTCTCTCTAATCGAGTCTAGGAATAGACAAGATTGATAATCCGCCCAGCCCACCACTTTGGTGGACTGCTCACCTCCCCCCGCACAGAACCCAGGACCCGCCAATCCCATAAGCAGAAACACTGGAGGGAGAACACTAACATGTTAACTGTTACATAATAGAAGTCACTGATGTGTGCAGCATGTAAGTCTCCAGATAACGATCGATTCGGCTACAATTCCCATCTTCTCCAGGCGATCATTGGTCGGCTATGGATGATGGCAACTGCAATTGCCCCCCCCCCCGGCCAGGCCGCCCGTGCACACCCGTCCATCTCTCTGTAACTTGAATACAGTAGCCATGTGGCACTGAAAGAGTTAATAGACGCAGCCATAAAGGAAAGTGTAATAGAGATTATTGTCCAGGATGTTGTGCTGATGAAGAGTGGAATGGCGAAGCTCACACACAACACAGTGTCAGTGTGCATGGGCCCGGATAGGCAATGGTGTGACGAGGTGGTGAGAGGTCTTGAGCAGCATACTCTGTTGGTATTACAGGGGAGTAAGATTTGAAATGTGGAATGTAGGCAATGTTAAAGGGATAGTAATACTTCGTTTTATCTTTATTTTATTTTGTAGGCATTAAAAAAAAAAAAACATGAAGAATGATATCTTATCTCTCAAACCTTAATGGTTTGAGAGATACTCGCAAGCAAAGTTTCCCCCTCCCGCCACTTTTACCAAACGTAAGACATCTCTTCTCAGATGTGGAATCTGGTCCATAGACCAGACAGATAACAGGAGGGGACAATCTTCTTCCTATGAGAACAATGAAAGCCCTGCCCCCTTGACAAGTTTTTCAGGTTTTTCCCTTATCTTAATTGAAGATTGTCCCTCTCTGCAGTCTACCTGGGCACCTCCCTTCTGCTCTGGCTGAACAGTGTTACATCTGTAAAAGGGGCGGGAGGGGGACACTTTGTCATTGAATTACTCTTGAACTACAACTCTGACAGAATTGAAATAACACTCTCCGAAGTCCAAATACTACGATGATTAATTAGAGCTGCTTTTATTATGAAACATTACTATCCCTTTAATAATAATATGCGGCCAATAATCGTGTGCGACACATTTTGCAGTGGAGGCTGAATACCACTTTCTCTCTTATGTACATTGCCTTACACTTTCCAAATTCGAGAACAGAGCGCAAAGGGATCACATCTGAGAAATGCCAAAAATATATATAACTTATTCCCAAGGAGTATAAACGAACTGACCAGAACCACATAAGTGATAGCTGACACACACCTCCAATCCTTGCATCCACGTATATTCCGGCCTATTTAATCCAGTGATTTCCAAGATATCGTTATAGCCTTAAATTGTGATAATGTATCTAACAGGGCTAGTGACTCCACATAGTTCCATACGGATCCTTACTAAGGCTTACATATGCAGGAATCCAGGTGAATATGCATGCAATGCTATTCCGGTAAAGGTTCCACTCTCCACAAAGCCGGAGTATGCAAGAAGCGTGATTGTGAGGTGCTCGCTTTGACTCCGAGGTCTGGGCTTATTTCCAGTTTTCCAACTGCTGAAAGGTATTTCATTCAAAAGTTATTAATTTTCAAAGTTGAATTTTTTAGGTGCAATATCACAGTGGCCTGAAATTGTACAGTGGCACTGTTGCTACACCATCCTATGGACAGCTCTGGTCCCGGGACCATAAATCTCCATAGAATGGTGTAGCAACAGCGCCACTGTACAATTTCAGGCCACTGTGATATTGCACCTAAAAAATTCAACTTTGAAAATTAATAACTTTTGAATGAAACACCTTTCAGTAGTGGGAATACACTTGTTTTACTTAGGGGGATAAACTCTACAACATATATTTTATTTATTTATTTTTTTTACATTTTTTGATTATTACTATCCCTTTAAAATGCAAATGGAATTAGGTAAATAGGTTGCCTAGTTCAATGGATAAATGGCTTCCAGTTGGGCGGAATGCATGTGAACCACACAACTGGAAGTCAGTGGTTTGATGGGAGGAGAGCGAGCTAGAACACTGGGAACCTTAACAGTTTGAGGAGACGTGATTATCAAAGCCCTTTGAAATCATGGTATCTATCACAAACATGTTGGTACCCATGAGGAAGCAGTCTTGGCATTAAGAAATCCATAGGGTTATTTGTTTGCATTTACTTATTAAGCCCATTTTTTAATACCCATATAAGCTTGAAAGTATAGCCCACAGATTTTAGCTACTAAACATATCCCATTGGCGAACTGTGACATCTCGAGTTTTAATTTGAGACGCCAAGGAGTAAAAAGTCAGATAATCAATTGGAAGACCCAGCCGTATTAAAGGACCAGTGGTGAAACTGTGAGGGCTGAAGAGATGAACTGGAAAATACCCACTGTGAGTGATTTCGTAAAGGGTGTAGACACCAAGCAGGGTGGTAAGCATCTTAGAAAGTTGTGAAAATGTAGGACCAGGAAATCTGGGCACTTAAAATGCTGCACGTGTTTACCTACTATATAATAAATATTGTTGGATCTACTGGCAGCATATTCAATGTACTGCTTTAAAAATGACTCCCTCAACAGTTATGGTGTTGCTGGACCTTATAAGAAAGTTCATTTTCTTTTGTGACGCACATCTTTCGCAGTCTGTGAGTTTAAATGTCCCATTTACATCAAAGGGAATTTTTGTTTATCTATGGTTTACTCCTGGATTCCCCCAATTCTTTGTGCTTATTATGTGGAAAACCTTTGGGGCAAACAAACTGTACTGCAGGAACTAATAAAAATGTTGTTTCAAAATCACAGTGCTTTGTTTAAATGTGACTTGTAACCTACAAAATGCTAAATATATTTCTAATATATTCCTTTGCAGTGTGTTTGAGACCTATCTTAGCATTTAAGACCTTAAAGTCCCATGTAATTGAATAGTCATTTTATTCGTTCCCTATAGAGCAGCTGGTTTGCCTCAGAATTGCTCCTTTTTTCCATAAGTCTTATTGTCCTACTTTATTGTTCAGCTTTAGAAACCTAATACCACTGCAAACAACCCATAACCAGAAGAAAATATTTGTGTCTTATCTGTCAGGTGTAAGGATTTCTCTGTGTCTTACTGGAATCACTATTGGATGCTGCCCACTGCGGTATGTGGAAAGGACTGCTTTTGGGAAGCTGCTTTTAGGTAGGCCACATTATTTCTATAGTTAAGCCACAAAATAGCTGCTGAGAGAAATATGTGGATAGTGTGTAGAATTATATTATTGTCTTCCAATAACAGCCCAGAGACCTAACTTACTTCTGGGGACCGCTTGGAGTGTTTCTCAGAGGCATAAAAATTCCTACTTTGTTTCTGTCATTTAGTGGTTTGAAGATAAGTCCCTGGTGCCTGTCATCCACAGTGCATGTAACTGATCACCAGTCCAGTCACATACACCCTGACTTAGCACTTTGGGGTGATGACTTGGAGGTTGCTATTCTGTCAGTTTACATGTGACTGGACCTGTGATGTGATATATGCACTGAGCGCGCTGGGGAGTTCCTTCAACATTCTACACTTTGGAAATAGAAAAGAAGTAAGCTTTTTATATTTTACTTGTAATTGATCATACCCCTTTGAATACCAGATCTCCAAAACGTTGCTTTGCAGTGTGTTGGACATATCACTGGGATTGAAGGGATATTTGATTACTTTTGAGTTATGGGAAATATAGGAAAAGGGGTTGAGGGCCTTTTTGATGGCCCCCTAGAAATAACAAGATTTTCAGAGATGTAGCCACCCCAAGGGGGCCATCTAAAACACTACCTCCATCTAAATTGTTCTGGTGCCTTGGGTACATATAGTGTACCTGGGTCCATATGTATCAGCGCTACAAATGGACCAGGGAAGGGAGGGATACACACACAAGCATGCTAGCTTTCCAAATGTATATATATTGACTACATTTCTTCATGCCTATGTTTATTACAACCATTTTAGTGCAGCAAGAAAATGAGCAGATTGGGGTATGTGCAGTTTTGTGCACCTGGAAGCTCCTACAAATATTTAATTTCATAATTATGTGGTCCCATATTTTTCAGGGTGCCCAAACGTAGTGAGTACAGTAGGAAATTCCAGGTTCTTCAAAGATATCCGTATCTTTGAAGTAGAATAAATGTTCTGTGAATATGTGACTGGGGTACAAAGGCAACTGGCCCCCTCATTTGATGTGGTCAGTTGTCTATTTTTCGATACTGGTATTCCGTGCCTACTGTTTCTTCATTTCTTTAGTTTTGACCATCCAAGTGCAAGCATATCATATTTAACAAGATAAAAGACAACAGGTTATGTTAGGTACAGTTTAGTGCTCCTGGCACACCCTATAGTATGTCTACTCATACAAATGGGTTTCCCTTTTAACTGGAAGGTATCTAGCTACCTAAGCAGCAACACACTTTTTTTGGTTTTCAAATATTTCAGTAGTGGCAATTAATACAAAAAAATATAGATTCTCCCATAGCGCCATCTGCTGGGGCTTCATAGCAATCCAGTCATGGGGTAGAAACACAAATGTCATGTCTCTGAACTTGGAATGTTCTACTTTTCTTGGATATATTCTGTGTTGTATTATGATTGTCTGGTCTTTGAACTCAAATCTCCAGTTTGGAAACTATAATGCGCACTTTACAACTAGGTCACTGTAACTTCAAAAACACATGGCAAATCTATACTTATGTTTCCAAAACTGTAAGAAGTAGGTTAAAGCATTTTGGGAGTAGTTTTCTTGAATGCACTAGTTCTGCTGAAACAATTATGGACAAAATTAATAATAAATTGTTTTATTGTTTTTCGTATCTTTTGATAATTTGAAAAAAAAATTGTGGGATATAATATTTAATGCTTATGCACTACTGGAAAAAAAAGATAATGTACATGGTTTTTTTGGTTTTATTGTTTAAAGCACAGTAAAAAAGGCAACTGTGAATTTTATTGATCATGTAAAATATCCCAGGTTAAAAACTACTACTATATAAATCTGCTGTACCACTTTTCTCTTTTATCTAATGTGGAACACAGAAACCAGGGGGTAAACTATTTTCTTGCTAGGAGCGTAGAGAGGTTGCCTATAAGAGCTCTCTTAAGGTGGAGAATCCCTCCCTACTCTATTGTGCGCCCACTAGACATACTCTGTTTTAAAGCTGACCTCAAAGGAGGTGCATCAGGGTAAAGATTCTCTTAGCCAACCTTTTTTGGTTTATTAACTTACATGGGGCTGTTCAGTCCCCCATTTGGCAGGCTCGCATTCCTGATCTTCTTGATGGATGTGACCCAGGGTGGTCCTGGGTCTGCTAGAGGATGTTTTCTCACGTAACCTTTTCCTCATTCTCTTGCTTATTGTGTATAGGTGCCAGAAGAGTGAAGGGGTCCCATTCCCCTTCCCCTACTTATCGGAGGTGGCATATTTAATAACTTTACTAAACTGTACGTTATTTTTGTTACTCTATTATGGTCTAGTAGCACCTTTAAGACACATGGGTGCTTGAGGCATCCATATTGCAGGGGGCATCGGCAGCAAAGTTAAGATTTCTGCTGCACAGGGTAGACTCTGGGGGGCATTAATTGTATCCTTTTGCTGTTTCTGAAGGGACTCTTTTACGGGATCCCTTGCTGCTTGGGTGCAAAACTGGTTCAACAGCTGGAGAGTCATAGCACAATTCAATTGTTTAGAGGGAAAACTAAATTTCTCTTTTATTCAATGTGGAAAACAGGAACCATCGGGTAAAGTCTCTTCCTCAGGAGGGTAGGCATTTCCAAAAAGGTCTCAGAGTCGGAGAATTTACCCATTGTTCTACTTGTCCCATGCCAGATAACATTCAGTTTTTAGTGACCTTGTCAATGGAAGGCTTTATGGGCACTGTATAATCTCCCATTAAGAAGACTGCTATTATTGGCTTCCTAATTCATGGATTGTTCAGTTTGGAAGATAATTTTCATGGCCTCATAACCTGTGGAGGTTGGCTTGCTTTTCAGAGTTTATCACCTTAAATATATTCTCTGAAGTTTGTCTTGTATTTTAATAGGAGTCTGAAAACTGAAGCATGGTAAGTGTAACCTTTTGAGTGCTATGGCCCTATATATATGTCCCTTTCCTTTGGCCTTCATTTCCATGGGGAAATTTCACCTGAAGTGCACACTGTTCCTTCAGTTCTATTTTCTGTATTTCCAGGGTTCTTTTAGCTGCAGGGGGTCTTAACCCCTCTACTGCCCCTTTAAAAGCATTCTCTCTGTATGTTACACCATTGGGCTCGTTCTGTTTTTATTTATTTTTTATTTTCTTTACTCTTATATTTATTATGTACTTAAATTGGTTGCGGCCCCTTTAACGCAGGGTGTCCAGTGGCCATTTTGGATTGATATACTAAGCTTCTCTGGGTCATAACTTGCCTTGGGTTGCACTTCGCAGGCTACGAATGGGCACATAATGCTTCTGGCGAGCCACACTATCTAGCAACAACCTGTGGGACATCCTCTAGTTTGAGTCCAAGAATAAAGATTCTGGGGTCCCCCTGATTCCTTTAACATATTATTTCTTATTTTAAACTGGTCTTCCCAGTGAGTTTTCTAGTACCTTTTCTGCCCTGCCCTTGAGGAATTGGTGATAATGTTACAAAATGTATTGGGCTAATTGTATTTTATGTGTGCTGGGTGTTTATTCCAATAAACCTAAGTAACTTATTTAACATAGAGGTCCCTCACTAGTTTATGCAGCCATCTCGTAAAGGCTGTATTTTCTCAAAAGTCCTTTGAGCTCTTTTATATAACGGCTTCAACTGGAAACCTGAGGGAAAATTCTAGGAGGTAAGAAGTCTAAAAGATGGAGCAGATAAGGACTGTTGTGGACTGAGGGTCTGACTCAAAGAGCAAACGGAAATTGGCAAGAGCATCTTGTAAATGTGAGTACCTGCTTAAAGGTCCTAACTTTTGAAGATGTTTCTTTTTGTATATATTCAATGAGAGCCCTTCCAACTGTCTAAATAACAAGCTGTATGTCTACATTGAGTTAACAGAAAAGTAAACTAAACTGGACCTTTCATAACATACATAATTCTGGGTCTCATATATATTGTGTAGGAAGCGTATTTTTTGTATTCATACCATTGTTTGCATCTATTTAATGCCATCAGAAGGGATTTGAATATAAAACAAGATTGGGGTTCTAGGAGTGAGATGGAGCATTTTGTGTTGCAAGTCCAAGTCTAAAGATTCTGTAGTCCCCCCAGTTACTTCAACCCATTGCTCCTCATACCAAACTGGTATTCCTAGGGAGTATTTGTTTTGTAGCCCCCTACACCGCTACTGGGGCCTTCATCTGCCGAACAGGAACCAGTTTGGGTTAAGGCTGTCATCTCTTCAGTCCCCTCTGTCCCTCATCTATTCAGAGGGTCCTCAGAGCTTGGTCTGTGGGACAACCTACACCTTCCAGCATGTGCTTGGGGATCACACACAAATCATTGGGGATTCCTCAGTTCAGGAAGGTGAGATTGATGGAGATGATTTGAACTTGTCACTTTCATTGGAGGATTACTATGAGGATAACTTAAGCCCCTTGGCTGAGGACTTATTAGAGTGGCCTTGGAAACACTTAATTTCTCAAAGGTCAACTGTCTTTTGGATTTGCTTCTTCCCCTGATATTTTTAGAGAGATGTAAAAAAAAAAAAAAAAGTGGTACCTATTTTTCATCATCATTCCTTAGATCAGGATCTCCTGAATGAATGGAAGGCACTGGATGGGAGACTGTTGCTTAATAGGTGCATTTCTAATCTGTATTCTTTTATGTCTGAGGCTTTAATGCAATGGGTCACCTCTCCTGTGTTTCATCCTCTGATCTCTTGATTTGCCAAGAATACTGCACTGTACTTTCAGATGCTATGGCTCTTAAAGCTCAATTGAATAAATGTCTTGGCTTCTTTCTGAAGGCAAACTTTGAGGCCACAGGTGCTTCCTTATGTCATATCTTTGTCATTGGCTGGGTTACCAGGACTGTGGTCATCTGGGGTGATCAATGTTATTGATGCTATCCAAGGGGATGCTGAAGTGGTGATGTTGCTCTCCAAGATTGACGCAAATGCTTATCTCCCTGATGCAGACTTTGATGCTGTAAGGTTTTCAAGGAAAGCCTTTTTTGTGTTTTCAGTAGCTGCTGGTTGCACTCTTTGGCTTTAGATTTGGCTTATCTTTTCACTTTGAGGGCAAGAATTGTTTTGCTCCCTGTCGTATAGCTAATTAGCTTCTCCAGTGCAGAGTCAGAGTACCTTGCTACCTCAAATTACTTCTGAGTATTCCTTTTTTTCTGA